>APFE031227572.1:73862-94935 GCA_000404065.3 Pinus taeda
GAGGTGGACGTAGCCCAAACTGGGTGAACCACGTATATCTGTGTCTCTCTTGTTTTGTGCATTTTCTGTGTTTATATTTCTGCAATATTTTATGTGTTCCATTGCTCCGTAATATATAATTTTCTAACACGTTACCATGCCAATATCGCCCATTGTGACAATTTGGGTGGGGGTTGTCACAATCATGCTTGATAATTCATAAATGATATGGGTAGTTTTGAGCTTGTAACATGCAACAATGGTACTATTGGATAAATAAATCTCGAACCATAATTGTTGCTACCTTATCTATAGTTGTTGATTCCTTAGTCACAACTATTGTTTCTAGAATCACAATGCATGTTCCCTCAGTCACAACTATTGTTTCCTGACTTACAATTGTTGTTCCCTTAGTCACAACTATTGTTTCCTAAGTCACAAATTGTGTTCCCTCAATTATAACTATTATTACCTCACTCACAACTGTTGTTACCTTAAATCGTGATTGTTGTTACTTGAGTCATAATTGTTGTTACCTTAAGTCATGGTTGTTTTTAATTGAGTCACAATAGTTGTTACCTTAAATCATGATTTGTTTTACCTGAGTCACAATTGTTGTTACCTTAAGTCACAACCATTGTTACCTAAGTCACAATTGTTGTTACCAGGTCACACATATTGCTAATTTTACTTATTCTCATGATTTTGTCCCCTTTACTTGATTTGATACTTGTAGGTTTTTCTGATCTTTCTCTCCATGGTTTCTAATGGGGGAATAATTTTAATGTTCTAGGTCCTCTATGGCATGATGATTGTGTAGTCAATTTATCTTTGTTTATCTATAAACAAAATCTTATCTTTAAGGGACAATTTTACTAAAGATGATTTCATCATGTTGACATTCAAATTTCTTAATTTGTCAAGTTGTTGATTTTGTGAAATTTATGATGATTACCACAAAATTGTATTTAAATATTTTTGTCACTATCTAATGAACTGTTCCTCAACCCTAATATTAACAATGAAAAAACATATTTATCAAAAATCATTTTAAGGTTATTAGTTTTCGAGAAGCAAGACTAGCCAAGTTGAAAATAGTTACTACAAAACTTTTTATGCCATCCCTAGCTCTTAAGGAGCTCACTTTCCACTCCATTAATTAAGTAATATTTTATTGATTAACAATAAACATAGTTCAATTTTAAACATAAATAGTCAAATCGATGATAAGAGGTCTCATTAAAAACTGATCTACCATGATAATAGGTCCTACTAGAGTGACATTACCATTACTGGTCACTAACCTAGGGTAATGAATTTCAGTCGTAAAGCTGAAGGACAAGAGGTCTCATCACGATTCAACTTGTTCACTTTTGTTAGCTCCGGTGAATGGCATTGTTATTAACTGGTTACCAAGCCAAAATAATTATCTTCAGTAGACATCTAAGTAAATTGAAATTATCATGCAACTATGTATTTATTTCTAATAGATGGGACACAGATCTAAATGGGTTAAAAATGCATCCCTATTGATCCGAATTGGATCCATCAAGAACTGTCAAAGAACTATGACTATATCAGGTGCGGTCAAATCTCTAAAAATTCCAAAACAATGATAAAAAACAACCTGAACCAGTGGCAATGGCAGCCAGTGTGGAACGACGAGGACCTTGGTCAAAGTGCGTTGACCAAGGCCCATGGAGACTGCGCGGGAGGTCAAAGTAGCCCCTGGGAGGCCCGGATTGGGAAAATAAGGAGGTTTTTGAGAGCAAACAAGGCCATAATTAAGGAAAAGCCTAAGCACTCGGTCGCATGGGGGAACCGGAGAACCGCGGGCAGAAAAGTGAAAAGTGCTAAAGTACAAAGGCAGGACCCGCGCTCTGGAAAACCGGCGGTATTGATCGGGGTGCCCACAAATGGTAAGAGGTTTTGGACGAGAGCGAGGTGATTCCATACATCGGTCGACATGTGGCAAGCAGAGGTGAGAGAAGGCTGTCGTTGATCACACACTATTAGTTGAGCAAGTCAAATGCACGGGACATGCGTATGGCATCGGATTTGGAGGCCCCAGATCAGATGGCTAAGATCGCGCCCGATGGAGGAAGCGGAATTGACGAAGGAATACGCCGCGTTTTAGAAGGATTTGGAATTTGCTTGACCACCACAGTGGAGGAGGAATGCATCCACGATGTAAATAAAGAAACGAACCAACGAATCATGCTGGTGCCATTTAGAGGGGGACAAGTGGCCACTCCCTGAGCGTTCATGATGACATCGAACAAGGAGCTCCAAGCGCAGCTGCATAAGGTGAATCGACAAAGGTGGAAGAGGAATTGAACAGGAATTGGGAAAAATGGCTAAAATCCATGAACAAAGACAGAATACACAATGAGAGTCAGTCAGAGCGAACCCCAAGAGGAGGACTATGAATTGAAAATAGATCCTTCTAAAGTGGAAGTCATTGTAAACTGGCCTAAACCCAAGTCTGCTACAGAAGTGAGAAGCTTCTTAGGAGTAGCACAATATTGGAGGAAGTTCATTTCTAATTTTTCCTCAATTGCAACTCCCTTACATGCTTTGACAGGATTAACAATGTGTTTTAGTGGGGAGGCAAACATCAGAAATCCTTCGACACCTTGAAAGAAAAGATTAGTATAACACCTATACTAGCATTGCTTGATCTACAAAGACCATTTGAAATCCAAACAGATGCCAGTGACTATGCCATGGGATCAGTGTTGACGTAGCACGATAAACCCATATGCTATAATTCTGAGACTTTTAATCCTGCAATAGTTAACTACCCTACATATGATAAAGAATTGTATGCATTAGTTCAGAGTGTGAAAAAGTGGAAACATTACTTAATGGGAAAAGAGATAGTAATACACACTGATCATCAACCACTTCAATATCTACACTCCCAAACTAAGTTGCAACAATTAAGACATTATAGATGGATGGATTTTCTACAACAATTTCATTTAATCATTAGATATAAAAAGGGCATACATAAAAAGTTGCAGACATGTTATCTAGACCCATTATAAATGCATCTACTATACTTAAGCATAATTTTGTACTACATGAAAGCTACATTGAACAATATGCTCAAGATATAGACTTTAAAGATGCATATGCAACTTTGAGTCAAGGAAAAAAGGTAGAAGAATTGGATTATCATGTGAAGGACCGACTCTTATATCATTGTGGGAAACTCTGCATTCCACAAATAGAGAGAGTAAAGATAATTAGGCAGGTACACACTTCTATGATATCAGGTCACTTTGGGGTAAGTAAAACAGTTGCATAGCTGTAGAGATTTTGTTATTGGCCAAAAATGAATGAGACAATTTCTAGATTTGTAAGAGGGTGTACTATGTGTGTTAAAAGAAAGCCCAGCAATAGAAAACTAGGCTTGTACACTGGTTTACGAGTTCCTTCTCACCCTTGGGAAAGTGTTTCCATGGATTTTGTTGGAGGACTGCCTAAATCTAGGAAAGGTCATGATTATTTGTATGTGGTTGTTGATAGGTTCAACAAAATGTGTATTATGATACCTTCTAATAAACATATTACAGCGGAACAAACTGCAAAATTATTCTTTGAACATGTATGGGTTCATTTTGGATTACCCACTTCTATTGCATCTAATCGAGACACCCGATTTGTGGGGAAGTTTTGGTCAAGTCTGTGGAGCTGATGGACACCCAACTAAAGAAAAGCACAACTTTTCATCCACAAACCGATGGCCAGATAGAAGTAGTTAACAAGATAGTGATCCAGTTACTCAGGGGATATTGCAGTAAACATCTTAAGCTTTGGGATGAACATTTGTGTTATGTGCAGCATGCTTACAATAGAGCAAAATACCCTTCTACACATAGATCTCCTTTTGAGACTTGTTTTGGTTTCACACCAAGGTCTCCTTTGGATTTTGTCTTTGGTAAAGATACCACAGTTGATGGACACAGTGGTGTGGGCAAGGCAACTAGGTTCATTGAATAGATCCAGGAGATCCACCAGGCAGTACAGGAATAACTAGAAAAGAGCCAAGCCAAGTACAAGGCTAGGCATGACAAGCATCAGATGGAGCATAGTTTTCAAGTTGGAGACTAGGTCTGGCTGTATATCAGCAAGGACAGAATGCAAGGTGAAGGTAAAAGGATAAAGCCTATCAGGTATGGACCCTTCAAAATATTTGAGAATATTGGTGAAAATGCTTTTCACCTTGATCTACCAGATTACATGCACATCTACTCAGTTGTAAATTCAGATTGCTTGAGATTGTTTGAACCTTCTCTAATTGAGGATCCTGAAGAGCAAAGTCAATTACCTTCTATTAATGACCTGCTACCTGAATATCTTAATGAATTGCAGGAAGACACATTCTTGGACAGGAAGGTGAGGACAACGCGCAGAGGAGATGTTGAGTACCTTAGGATTGGGCTCAAAGGTTCAAAGCCAGGTAATGCAAAGTGGATTGAGATTGGACAAGTGAGAAAGCAATACCCTCACTTAGTCGATGCTTGAAAACCAACTTTTGGTGGTCTAAAAGCTTTTCAGTGGGAAGGCCGTGACCTGAATTGGATCCATCAAGAACTGTCAAAAAACTATGACTGTATCAGGTCGGGACAAATCTCTAAAATTTCCAAAACAACGATCAAAAACACCTTGAACTAGTGGCAATGGAAGCCAACATAGAATGACGAGGAGCTCGGTTAAGGCATGCTGACCGAGGCCCATGGAGACTGCATGGGAGGTTAAAGTAGCCCCTGGGAGGCTCGGATTGGGAAACTAAGGAGGTTTTTGATGCACGATTAAGGCGAACAGGGCCATAATGAAGGAAAACCCCAAGCACTCGGTCACGTGGCAGAACCGGAGAACTGCCGGTGGAAAAGTGAAAAGCACTAACGTAAAAAGGTGGGACTTGCACTCTAGAAAACTAGCGGTATTGATCAGGGTACCCACAAACGGTAAGAGGTTTTGGACTAGAGTGGGGTGATTCCATACAACGATCAATGTGTGGCAAGTGGAGGTGAGAGAATACCACCGTTGATTGCATGCTATCGGTTGAGCAAGTCTATTGCATGGGACATGCGTATGGCATCGGATTTGGAGGCCCCAGATCGGACGGCTGAGATCGTGCCTGATGGAGGAAGCAGAATTGACGACGGAATACGCTGTGTTTTAGAAGGATTTGGAATTCATTTGACTACCATGGTGGAGGAGGAATGCATCCACGACGTAACTAAAGAAATGAACCAACGACGCATGCTGGTTCCGTTTAGAGGAGGAAAAGTGACCACTCCATGAGAGTTCATGATGACACCGAACAAGGAGCTCCAAGCACAGCTACAGAAATTGAATCGACAGAGGCAGAAGAAGAACCGAACAGGCAGTGGGACGAATGGATAAAAGCCATGAACAGAGACAGAATACATAGTGAGAGTCAGTCAGAGCGAACCCCGAGAGGAGGACTGAACACTGAGAGACAAAAACCAGAGAAGAAGGCAATAAAGCAAAAGTAGAAAGAGACAGAGGGCCGAGCTGACCAGCGACAACATCGAGCACCAGAGAGCTTGAGAGACTCAAGCCATCCCATAGAGGATCTGTCTGGACTGAGCACCACATTTGGCTCTTTCCACTGTAGACTAGAAGGTTACAAAGATGGTAGGAAGAAGAAGAGTCTGTGTACTCTAGTGGCTTGGGGAATCCATGAACCACCCTACCAAGAAAAAATTGCTTCAGGAGAACTCACATTGAGTCCTTGTATTGTAATTCTCTGCTTAAAGGCACAATAAAAAAATGCCACCACTGAAAGCTGGATCGAAGATGTAGCCCTGGAGAATAGGGTGAACTCCTTATTAAAATTTCTTGTGTCTTTGTGTTTTCTTGTTGTGTTTGTCTTTTGTCTTTCCATTTTATTTTCTGTGTATTGGCAATCTGATCGATCCATTGCTTCAATAAAACAGAACACACACACCAGCACATGAGTCTGTAATACCTTTAAACAATAAATCTTTAACTGATGTCACTCATAGGGTGATTATCAGATCACCCTGTCGAAGCTATGGACACTTCCTGGTAGCAGTGGTCATGCATATGGTATAGAAGTTAATTCAATACTATGATATACTTATTTACCTTATTCTCTCAAAACTATTTGTCGATAAAGTCTATTGTTTCATATATAAGGTTTGTTAGAACTCATGGTTCATGGGATAATATTTAATCAGTTCTTAGATGATGATGTTTATGGTTTATATTTATTAATGAGTTCTAAATATTCACATTACATGTCATGGATGAAACTATTAAGATATTTGATATTTTTCATTTTGTATCATCTAATCTATCATTCATTTATTCTACAAGTTTCATATCTTTAACTAAAGATAGTTGATTTTCCCAATTAGACATCATTTATTTGTAACTTAGCAACACTGCTATTATTTTGGGGCAGAATAAAGAGGCCTAATTCCGATTGTGAATGATAAGTAACTGATCAAACCTTGAGAATCTAAGACTAAGATAACTAATTCATCCCATGTATCACCATTTGTGTGCCCATAACAGCCAAAGCTTATGGGTGTAGGGAATGCATCTTTTTCTCATCATTTTTACCCTATTTTATATTCCCTTCTTATCCATTATTATTCCATGGCATTCACAACATGATTATTTCACTTTCATATATAATGAGGTAATTAAGGTGATGAATTACTAATTGAGGCTACTCATGAGATATATTATAGAAACCTTGATGACATGGAAAATAATCGATTTTGGCGAAGGAAACATTGCTACACTTTATGATTTCTTTCTTTTAGGTTTCATGGCTTCCACCTTTAGCATCAGTTTCAACATCAACTCAACCTACATCAGCTTCAACAAATATCATTCCATCCATGTGATTCCATGCTTTCACAGAGGTAAAAATTGAGATAAAATAGCATAAGTTTTTGAGTTATTAAAAGTTTAGAAGAATGTCATGAAAAACCATTGAGCATTACTCACTCATATTTTAAAACCATTATTTCATTTTCTTTACCACTTCCCATTTTTCAAAAGACATGAAAGCTTTTAGTTTGGGAGAGGGTATTTTTCATTTCTTTACCTATCATGATTATGCCATTAATACTCTTTATCATTCTCAAAAGCTCCCTTATTGCATACACCAAGCTGAAATTTCCACAATGATTGTAGCGACCACCTCAATTTTTTTTCTAGTGTAGCATGAGGTCATGATAATTCTCCATATTGAGGGTTGAATTGTTATACATGATGGATGTTTTATCCTTTCTTCCTCATTTAAGGCATACAATTTCATTTTTATACAATGCATAAATTGATTCATATATATATTTACAACCATGAACTAGATTCTTGTGATTTTTGGACAGCAAGAAAGTATCATTAAAATGAACAAACCCATAGAATTTCAAGCGAAACTAGTTTCTAAGACTCCATAAATCATGCACTTTAACCTACAACATTTTTTATGATATCTTGAAATACGCACATTGGATTGCTTTGATTTTCGGTGTGGAGAAGAATTAATGTAATAGGAACAAAGCTGTAAAATTTCAGGAAAAACTGATTTATGGTTTTCAAGAAATTAAACTTTATCACCTTAAGCCATTTTTCTTATATCTCAAGATCTGTGCATTATATAGCTCTGATTTTTGGAGTGGATAAGCACTAATATAGTAAAAATCTACCTTCAAAATTTCAAAAAGATCTGGTTTGTATTTTTTGATAAAATGGTTAATGAAGTTTGTTGTTACTTCTATCATATTTTGTTGCAACTTAATATATATATTATTAAAAGTTAATGTGCAAATTACTACAACTTCACCAAAATTTATAGAATTGAAAAACCACTATTTTGAAGAGACTTTTGGGGAAGAATTCTTTTGTTCCATCAATATCATGAGTTTGGGTGAGAGTTTTGATTAATGGTTGGTACAGAGACATTAGATTGCATGAGGACATGCAATATATCCAATCTCTGGGAGATGTTTGGTCACTAAATGATCATTATTATTACCATTTCTTAACATCTGTTCCATCCATTTCCATCGTTCTTTTATCATGTTATTTATCACAATTTATCATATAATTTCATTTCGTAATTAGTTATACTCTTGTAGATAACTAATACTTGTTCTCCTTTATTTTTAATAAATTGATGATTATTATGCATGATTTTGCTAATGATGATTTATTAATTAATTTTTTATAACATCACTCATGATTTTAGCCTCTAAGATCTTTTCCAGATTGCAAATTTGATCTTCAACTCAAAGTCAAATATTCCAATTCAAAAATTTGTGGGGATAAAAAGTGACAATTTTGAGTTGGGTATTTCAGGATAATGAGGATGAATCTTGAAATTCCAGAGTCATGGGTTTTGTGGGTTTTGTGCAAAACAGACCAAATTAGTTTTCACGTGAGTAGTTTTCCAAAATTCAGTCTAAATTGAGAGAAACACAAGGTTCTTTGAAGGTGCTTTATCTGTATTTGTTGTTGTGGTCATTTTCCAACTTCTCCCAATTGCAATACCAAATTCGACTTGTTCTAGATGAATTATGATGGAGAGATATTTTAGATTTCATCTTGTTAATTAATTTGTTGTGTATAATCTACAATTGTAATGAAAATCATTTTGTAATCATTTTAGTTGTAACTTTCCCTTGCTCTTTGTGTATTTAAATGAAGAAAACATCAGAGAGGAGGATGGAAAATTATTGAATTAAAGGCAGAGCTCAGAGTTGTATTGTATATATTTCTAATTTTTAATGAAATGAGTTACCATTGGAATTTCATAATTTTCTATTTATAATCTGATCTAGATTATTTTGCAAGACAAAACTGACCCTTGGGTAGTTGGGCCCACTACCTTGGACGAGGTGTTGCCTTGAACATCTAAAATAGTTTAGTTGTGTGCTTGTTTATTTGAATTTCAATTATTGTTCCTTAAATTAAATTTTCATTTTGTCAAGTAATTTGTTGGTTGCTGCATTTTCCATATTTGTTTTTCCTGCAATTTCTAGATTTCTATTAATTTACTTCTCTAGGTTAGCATTTGAATTTTGTTGGGTGAAATAGGTTAAATTTCCAATTCAACATAGTGTGGTCTAATTTTGTATTGATTCAAGTCGTGTGATTAGCATAACTCTTTTTCCTGTCATTTACTTTCTAAATTTAGTATTGTTATTCAAGTCTTACATTTTATTTATTGTTGAATGAGCTTGATAGTGTAGAACACAATCATGTAGGACCAATGTAAGTTGTTGGTAGTTTCTTGCATATATTTTTTTGATTGTCTTGAAATAGAAAGACATTCCTCATGTTTATAATTAATGTTCACGTGATTAGTTGTTTTTTTATCAAGCAATTAATTTCCCCAACACTTTGTTCATAGCATCAAAGATGAGTCACCCTTGCATCCATGGACTATGTTCAGAGTCCCATTGTGTTCTTTTACATTCCATCATCCATATTTGCATCACATTTATCCCATTTCACTCATATTTGGCCTCTAGCTATACCCTGTCTTTGAAAATCCTCCGTTTGAGAGATTGACCATCCCCTCTGAAATTGAGTCAGTCCCTACTAGGTCAACCTTGCATAATATACTCTGACAAGGTAAGGCATCCATATACCACTCATGTTATCCCTCCATCATCATCCCTGGTGTCAGTATATCAATCACATTAGTATGCCCCTCATGTATTTGTTGAGGAATCCTCATTTCCTCAACTCTGGTGGGCCCTCTTCTGTTGACTTAAGGACATATTTCCAAGAGAGTGGTATAGAGGGTGTTGTACCTTGGTTTTAGCCTTCATCATTATTTGGTGCCTCAGAACAAGAAAACTAAACCCTCACCTCCCTTTGACTTGGTTGATTCTCGTGTGCTCAACTCGAGCTCACTATCACACGATTGACAATCATACAATTGATGTTCCAATGGTCCACTAGATTATACGAGCATTTCCTGGGTATGTGTAAGATGTTCCAAACCTCATGAGGGGGTGGCCCTTTAGGTAGCCCACCACATTCCCCATTGTCAACAGATCATGATCTAGCCTCAGATGTGATTCTGTAGATTTAATTGCCTTAGTGTCTACTGATCATAGTGCTCACAGCATGGTCGTCTCCTTTAGATGATCCATTCATATCTTCAGAGCCCTTTCATGTTCAACAAGGCTTCTTTGGTTGTCATCTCCCCTCACCATGTTAGTTTTAAGGGAATTATCTTTCATGTACTCAGATCAACATATGTTATTGTATTAAAACATGGCCTTTGTTTTCTAGGAACATTATGTATATGGGACTCATTATATCATTGTATCACTTTCTAGCCCATTGATGCCAACATATATTGTATCATGTACTTTGTTTCTCAAACCCACATTGTTGGGCACACCATTATTATTTATACTCAGTTATCTCAAGGAGTATGGGTATGCCTCCCCCACCTCATTTGAGATTATGTACCTAACAATAAAAGGAGACTCCTGTCAGACAAGTAGGTCTCACCCCATCCATTTTTAGCCCTTCCTTACCTTGCTTCAACACATTCTCTCTCTCTCTCTCTCTCTCTCTCTCTCTCTCTCTCTCTCTCCCCTTTGGTGTGTCATGAAAGTGCAACCTAAAATGTATTTTGGTCATACAATTTTATATTGGCACTCTTACGTTGGGGGGAAATGTGTTATCACCAAAAATAATCACCTAGCCATTTCTCACTAGGTTGATCAAAATACACAATGTAGGATCAATTTTACCATGGTAAACCCACTTTCACCATAGGAAATAATTTAATAAACCATTTTTCTAATTTATTTCTCAATAAAATCCAAAAAACTCCATGAGAATAATTGAATAAATAATTCTTTATTTAATATTCTCTAAAAATAAGTATTAGATCATTATTTAATAATTATTTCTTATCACTTTTGACTTAATCACCTTGGAATAATTAAATAAATCATTATTTATTATTATTCCTTATTTATTCCATATTTCTCTTATGAGATAATTATTAAACCATTATTTAATAATTATTTCTTTCTTAATTCCCACAAAGTGATTAATAAATCTTTTTTCATTTATTAATTTCTTCAACCACTTTCTAATTACAATTTTTTGACCATTTTGAATATCTCTTCCTTCTCAAAAAATATTATAAAATATCCACAACGGTTAGATTTTGATTTAGTTAATGTGATTTTATTATTTTCTAATTCTCAATATATTCCAACATTTTGTCATAAATAGCTGGTTTTGTCTCCATTCTTCACCATGACCATTTTCATCATCAACATTATCAACTTATAGCATTTGAGCTCTCACTTGAGTTCAAGCACCTTTTTGTGTTTTTCTTCCCATTGCAAACTGAGAGAGAGAATCATGTTTTTGGAGCACAAGGACAAGAAAGGACCCATCCCATGGAGGGGAAACTATAGACCCATTTTGTAATTTCTCCTCAGGTCCAAGTGTATTCATTAATAAAAATATCATTTATTCAAGTCCTCAATTAGGTTGTTACACTTTGATTTTATGTTGTTATATGTTTCGATTTGCATGATCTATTTTATTGATCCAAGTGGATATTGGTGGCCACCTACCTATTCCACTTAGACACCCACCACTGTTTCTTTCATCTTTTTAGTTTCCTTAATTGTATCACAATTTACTATTTTTTACAAATTTTTAGTTCCTGAAATTCCAAAGCCATTTTGAGGCCCTAAAGTATGTTTTTTTGGAAAACGGGCAAACATATGCCTTTACATAAATTTTGCGGTGAAAAGTTGTAATCCTCAGATAGATCTTTTAGACAAGTTATTGTACGTGTCAAATAGAGATCGTGCCAATGTTATGACCCCGAGAAGTTGATGTACCAATTTACAAAAATAGGGCCCATAGTTTGGTGCTTCATCTCCTAGGGTTAGGTTTTTGGATGTTTATGGTTTTCCATTGTTTCTCAATAATAAATAGGCCTTCGAGCCTCATTTTAACAAAGTCCATAGGCATGTAGCCACCGCATCTCTTATAAGGGATAAACAACCATCACCCGAGATAGTTTTTTTTCCATTTCTATATGTAAGCATATTTCGTTTCTTTGTTGAATTTTTATTTCCATTGCATCTCTGTGTATATGTCTATTTATGTATTTTTTTGTGTTCCTGCATAAGTCTTGATCAATGGTAGCAAAGTGGTTAGCTCTTACTCTATTTTTCTTTGCATGTCCCAACCGAGGTCAAGGTATAAGGAGTTAGGGCTCGAATTGGTTGAACCTTTGTAAGACCAGCCTCGCAAATCCTAATGGTCTCCCATGGTGGAAGAAAGAAAGACAAGGGGGTAGGATATCCTTCAAAAATATTGCTTGAGGAAACCTTTGAGTGACAGAGGAACGTGATAATGGATAATGTTTCCCAGATCCTTTGGCATCTACTCACATGTGATACATCTTCATCCAACAATCACTCTAGAGGCGCCACTCCTTTTAAGGTACAAGTTAACTTTGATATTCCCATCTTTGAGGGCCAGATAAATGGAAAAACCATATATAGATGGTTTAATATGTTGGAAGGATATTTTTCAGTTCATGACTTTTCCAATCAGTGAAATATTACTTTTGCACTTCTGAAAGCCACCCCACATGTCAAGGACTGGTGGGAAACCTACTGTGAAGAAAAGGATGAGATGGAATCGTCATTGTTTTTATCTACACCAACTTGGAATTCTTTTTGAGACACCATCAAGAAAAAATATTACGCTCTCAAGAGTTATGAAGATAAATACATAAAGTGGACTAGGTTGTAGAAGGTAAGGAACCAAGATGTGTCTGAGTTCACAAATTTTTTCCATACCCTTCCCACAAAACGGGGTATTAAGGATTCTGAAAGACATTTAGTACTCAATTACCGTAGGTGTCTACATAAGTATATCTAGGAAAAGATGAATTTCTTGGACATATCCTCCCTTGGCACCACTTATCAATACACTGTCAAGATTGAGGAAAAATTTAAATAGAAGAAACGAGTCTTTGGATCTGCGAATCTGAAGCAACCGGGAAAGGCACCCCCAAGCCGCATAACAAAGGACAAAGCCAAGGTGGGGTGAGCAAGGAAAACCTTCAAAAGCTGTTAGCAAAACAACACCACGAAGAAAAAGGACACAGGAAAATGGTGTCAGTTCCATAAGAACTCCACTCACAACACAAGTGAGTGTCGAGCGAAGCAGTCACTCGCAACTTATCTTAAGGCTTCCGAATTAGATGCATGCTTTGACTTTCACTCAAAAAATGAAAAGGGGAATGAAAAATGTAAGAAAATTATCCATGTGGAGCCTAATGCCACCTTTTCCACCACAAAGATCTAGAAGGATGAGCTCAAAGACGTAGAGGAGGAGGAGGGACTCTTCCACTCACAAATGTGGGTGAAGGGTTCTCCGCTGCAGTTCATTATCGACATCAGGAGCCAAAAAACCTCATTTTAGTAGAGGTCATTAAGCATTTGGGCCTACTGTCCACACCACACCTGAATTTTTACACCTTCAACTGGCTTCACCAATGGTGGGATCTCCCCGTTATCCAACAATATCGCCTTCCCTACAACATCAAGCCCTTCACAGATGAGAAACTGTGTGATGTTTCTCCTCTTGAAGTTTGTGATGTATTATTAGGCCAACTATACTTGAGGAAGTGACATGATTTGTATGAGTCTAGGCCTCACACTGTTATTATTACATTAGGAAATAAGTTGTAAATCATACCAGAGGTAGCACTGCCTACTGCCATTTCTTTGATCATTGCGAAGTAATGCAGTAAGATCATTTCCCAGGCCAGGAAATGTGTTTTCCTTATGATTCCCCCTCAAGGAAAGAAAAATATTGTGGCCACGACCTCCAGACAGGGCTCCTCCGGATGACAATAGAAAATGGACAAGGCTATGGAGGAGTACAGGGTCATATTCACCTCACCCATAGGGGTACCTCTACACTATCAAGTCAAGCACTCCATTGACCCTGGGGCCGCTACCCAATGGAAAAGTATATTGATGCTCTATTCTAGAGAATGATGAAGTCAAGAGGAAGATTCAGGAGTTGTTGCAAAAAGGGTACATCAGGCCAAGTTCATCACCCTGTGGGAGCATGATTGCATTGGTACAAAAGGGTGGGGCTTGGAGACCTTGTATTGACTATCGAGCACTAAACAATATCATTTTCTAGAATAGTTATCAAATCCAATAGATTGAAGACCTTCTGGACCTAGTTAAGGGGGGCAAATATTTCAGCAAGATCGACTTGAAGTCCGGTTATCACCAAGTACTGAGCGAACCCTTTTGTATGGAAGACTACCTTCAAACCCAAGGAGGGCATTTTCGAATGGCTGGTAATGCCTTTCAGGTTGATGAATGCCCCACAAACTTCATGAGGCTAATGGGTGACATCTTTTGACCCTTCACTAACTCACTCGTGGTGGTGTTTTTGGATGAAATTTTTATCTTTTGCCAAATTTGGGAAGAGCACCTCCACCATATTCGATAGGTCCTCTAAACACTGTGGTAACACAAGTTATGTGCTAATTTGGAGAAATGCACTTTTGGTATGACCCAGGTTAAATATATGTGGTACATTATTGATGAGTAGGGTGTGCATGTGGACCTAGCCAAGGTACAAGTCATTTGGGATTAGTGATTCCCAACTACTTTAACAGAGATCCACATCCTTCTGGGTCTTTCAAACTTCTATCGCGAGTTCATGTTGGGGTTCTCTCATGTCACTTGGCCATTGAGTCAAGTCACCAAGGGAAGAGCAAAAGAAAAGTTATTTTGGTCTGAATCCTAGGAAAAGGTATTTGTCGAGTTGAAGCATTGCCTCTTCTCTACACCAGTGGTCACATTACTAGGCCTGCAACAACCATTTGAGATCGAGATAGATGCCTCCAACTATACAATTCATATAGTTCTTTCTCAGCAGAGACATCCAGTGGAATATCACAATCATACACTTTCAAGCGCAGTATAAAAGTATCCCACCTATGACAAAGAGATGTATTCCATTATGTAGGACTGTCGATAATGAAAGCATTACATTCTGGGGAAGGAAACAGTCATCCAAATAAACCACCGACCCTTGCAATCCATACAGACATAAGGGAAGTTGTAGATGATTGCTATTAGAAATGTTCCACATACCTACAACAGTTCCATTTGAACATTAAGTACAAGAAGGGAAGCACCGACAATGTTGCAGACTGCCTCAGTCGACCGCTGGTCATGGCACTGACCACTATGTTTGACTCTTGTGGGCGCGAGACTGCAGGGTAGCCACATCTTTACAAGAGTGATCCAAAATTTGGCAACACATAACAGACGCTCCTCGAAGGCAAGAAAGTTCCAAAATTTCACCTCGAGAATGCATTTTTACTTCACCTAGGACACCTATGTGTTCCTTCAAGTGAGCATGCCAAGATTATTTGGGAGGCACACTATACTTATGTCACTGGAAATTTTAGGGTTGAGAAAATAGTTGTAGTATTGTAGAAGTATTTTTATTGGCCAAACCTTTGACATGATGTTGGGAAGTACATCAGATCCCATTGTTACACAAAATATCGTCACCTTGATTATTTGCAGTTAGTATGGGTCTATCATCACTTGTACTGACCTCTTAAGCAAGTCTCAGACCTCAGCTCTTCAAAACAAGCTTTGGAAATGAGAGAAAGACATCAAAAAACAATGTAACTCCGGTTCTGCACTTTCTCTCACTTTTGCCTGCAGGCCCGCACCCTTTGTTGATATTACCTACGTACTTATATGCTCTGTCTGTAAAGGGGAGGGTGTGTACCCCTGTGAAAGTCAAAAGGCACAATTTTTATCTTAACAAACTCACTTTGGGTTAATTATAGATGTTTCTAGAAGGAATTTTGACGTGGATTGTTCACTCCAAGGTGGTTCATGCATCCCAAAAGAGAAGGAGCTAATCCCTTGTTAGGAGGAGCTATCCCTTTGAAGGAGGATTCTATCCCTTTTGAAGGAGGACCTAGTAACTTCCTCCATTGCACTATAAATTGAGGCATTGGGTTAGTGGCTGGAGAGTTTAGAAGCTGAACATTTTTGAGGGCAAATTCTGGTGAAATCAAGACTTCCTATTTGAGCTTAAGAGGAGAGATCACGTACCTTTTTGGCTTCATTGGGGAGTGAGTGAAACTTGTCAAAGTAGAGGAGACTTCTTGTTGGACCCTGGGAGGAGCTTGTACAACGTCAAGGCAAAGGTTGTAAAGTTCTTCTACTTTTGAATTAATACAATCAGACTCATTTTTCTCAACAAGTATCTCATGTTATTTGTTTCATGGACTCCTTGACTTTCATGTTAAATATGTTTTATGATATTGGCTTTTCAAGTGCTATTTAAATTGTTTGCCTTGTTCGTGTTTGCAGGTTCGCGACAAAGGAACTCATTTGGATCAAAGGAGCGAAGGCATCCCCAAACTTGTGTTGGATATAAGGTAGACCTTAAACACACTTATTTGCCATTATTTATAAAAGCACATTTAGAGAAAGATAGTGTCTGGTTGGTTTGCTTGTCATTAGGTCTTCTTTAGATTCTAGGAAGGTCTGTCTTATCCGCAAGATCGACTCATTCCGCATGACAAAATGGCGACTCCGCTGGGGACTTGATTGTTTTCCTTGTTTTTCTTTGACCTGAGAAACTTGCCTTTTTGTTTCTGTTTTTGGCTTGTTGTGTGTGGAATTGGGTGGATTTAGTGGATCTAGGTTTGTTTTTGCTTTTTCATTACTTTAGGAGAAGTCCGCAATCTGTGCTTGTATCGCAGTGCGTACCTGTACGCACCTTTACTTTGCACACAGAGCGTGCACGCACCTGTGTAAACTTTGAACCTGCGTACCCTGCTAAAATTTTGAAGATTTTGAATTTTACTCTTTAAATTAGTTTTATTTTAGTTTATTAGTTGTTATCCTCTACCCAGACCTGCATGTGACTTGTTAAAATCTTTCCTTGGTTTAATTTCATTGGTGTTAGGGTTTTAGGTGAAATTCCTAGGAGTTTTGCTTGTTGGGTTTGTTTTTCGATTTGGTTGTGTAGTGGCTTTTTTTGAGCTTTAAAGCTGTAGGGACTTCAGATCACCTAGTGTCTACCAAACTTCTTATGAGTCTGACCATTTATGAAATCTTCCCCTTGTTAGGAATCCGTTTTTGAGTTTTCTCTTTACAAAACTTCGAAAAGCTTGTGATTGAAAGTTTGGATTTTCATTTTCAAAAAGAAAACAAAATTGGTTGTTCTTAACTTATTTGTAATTCTGGACAAATTGGTCCTTGGTTTGCTTATAGCCAAGTAATACATCCTCGAAAAGACATCTTGTGAGATTTTACTTCAAATAGGTTTTCATAGTTTGTAGATCTTAAGTTTGCTTTATTCATAGTTTTCTCAAGATTTGCTTTAGTTATAGCTTTAAATGTTTTATAAAATATTAAAATCTCTTTTGAAAAATATTTGTTTTCGTAGCATTTGGACATTCGAAGGAAAAAGGAAACTTTTGTGCAAAATAACTAGTTGTCTCATTTTGAGTGCATTGGAATAAATACTCTTCTTTTGATTTGTTTGTTAAGAAATATTTGTGTTTATAAGCATTTGCATTCTCCAACTCTTTCCTAGCTAGAAGTTCATTGAAGAGAAAAGATTGCTTAATCATCTTAAGTGCATTTTTGTAGTGATTTTGAGTTGAGTCTTTACACCACAAGTTTCATCTGCATCACCTCTTGAATTAATCAAAAACCAATAAAAATAACGCTTAAAGTAAAATCAATCTAGCAAATTTTTTGTTTCTAGGGCTCTAATACACCAACATAGCTTAGGCTAGTGTCTTGGAGTAGGGAGTAATTAACTCTCCAAGACAGTAAAATGAACAAGTAACTGTATCTTGCGGTAGGAGAGAAATCCAATTGTTGCATCTATGCTCTGGGAAAGCTCCTCTTAAAGGAGAAGCACGAGATCGTGTCTGAACCAGTGTGGGAATCAATCCTTCCTCATTGGGAACGACGTCAGATATTCACGTATTACAAATGGTAAACCTCGGATTAACCATTGTCGAGGAGCCTGGGGTCACTTGTTGGTAAACCTCGGATTATGTCGAGGAGCCTTCAAGGGGATTGAGCTTTCTACTCTGCCCTTGCATGCGTATCGGATCATAGACTGTTCCCCCAGGTATATTTGTTTCTGTTGGTAACCATACTGACCATATTCTATAGGATTCTTCCTAAGGTGATGGTGGCGGAAAGATCCCACTGTACCTGGAGCAGACGTCGGCTAGAATTGGATTTTCTGGGGGGTTCTCTTCACTCGAGACGGTTAAGTGGAGAAACTTGTGCCAGTTTATTCATTAAGCAGGTTGCCGGGGTAACTATTCCAACCGCTATTTCTGTATCGAACTCTGCGACGTTGGATTTCATCACCAACTAGTGTTTTCGGTCTGGAAAGTTACTATTTATGTGTGATTGATCTCCTAGATTCTTTAGTCGTGTGATTCAATTTGTTTAGTTCTTTAGAGGCTTTAGGTGGTTTTCATTGAGATTTTACTTTGTTTGCGTGTGAAGTAGTTAAAAGTCTTTAACTGTGTCTAAATTACCAAGGAATTCCTGTAAACTTCGGGGCCAATCCCTTGAGTTTGTAAACGTGGCTGAGTTACTGAGGACGTCCCATAGACTTCGGGGTCAACCTCCTGAGGACGTACCGAGCCAGCTTGAAGGCTTGAAAGTCCTTGTAACTCCTAGTGACGGTAGAAGTGGGTCACCTGAAGAAGGAGAACCTTCTTTGATAGTACATTCTGATTCTCAACTGTTAGTAATTTCAGAAGTTACTGGTAGTATTGCATCTACTAGTGATATAGGTGAAGAACCTAAAGTATCTGAACCCGAATCTGAAGTTGCTGCTACTCGCATATCAGAGTTTGTTTCTCCAACTTCTAGTGGTCCTAGTTCGCCTAGGGTAGAAACTGTAATTACCCAAGATCTTACTTCTGGACTTATAGCTATTGAAGAGCTTGCTATTTCGGACATCGAAGAAAGCTTTCCTTTTCCAGAAGATCGACCTATCTTAGAACTTAGGGAGCGTGAATCAATCTTTTACAGTCCACCTAGGAGCAGTTCTTGGTACCGTTCACTAACTAATATTTTGGAAAATCCGGGACTAATTTTTTCACCACCTCGTATTTTTTATCACCCAGCACCTAGAGATTACTATTCTTTATTGAATATGTCTAGCCCATCATCCATGTTTTCTCAATCTCCAGAAGCCTATTTGTACGGCGGTCCTTCTATTCCCGCTGGGTATCAGTCCATCTCTGGTACTTTTTCAGGAGCTTCTCCTCAACCTATCGAACAGAAGTTGTTAACTGGAAGTAGTGGTACTAAACCGTTGAGTGTAGAAGATATTCTAATGATGTCAGGTTCTCAACCTCAAGGTACCCAGTATGTGCCTGGGGGACAACCTCAAGGTACCCAGTATTTTCCTGGGGGACAACCTCAGGGTACCCAGTATATTCCTGGGGGGCAACCTCAAGGTACTCAGTTTACGCCTGGGGGACAACCTCAAGGACAATACATACCTACAGGACAACACCTTCCTCAAGGACAACCCCAGACTCAATATGTACCCCAAGGTCAACCTCAGTATCAATATGCACCTCAAAATCAACCTCAATATCAATATGTACCTCAAGGTCAACCCCAGTATCAGTACATGCCTCAGGGTTATCAACCTTAAGGTCAGTACCCATCTCAAGGTTACCAATCGCCTTCTGGTCAATCATATTATCAACCCTACCCTCAACCCAGTTATGGTCCTCAATATCCTCAACCTGTTATGGGTCCATACCCTCGAACAAATTTAGTGTGGGATCCATCTCAATCCCAGCAGGTCTTGCAACCGAATGTGTAGTCGTCATCTCAACCTGGACAACCCTTGGTTTCCGGTCCATCTCAGCAACCTGTCCAGTCTACTGTTCAAACTTCTGCACCTTCTGTAGTTTCAGAGTTGGCCTAGTACACCTCGTACTCCACCTCAAACGTCTGCTGCAACTACTACAACATCTACTCCATCCACCCCACCTTCTTCTGGAGTATCGACAGCTCCACTTTCTACTGTCCCTGTATCTACTCCTCAGACATATTTACCTCAGTCTAGACCCACGGTCAAGACTTTGGTTCAGATGCCTGTAGGAAGTATGGTTGTCACTTCTCAACCTCAATTTAATCAACCTCCGTACCAAGGACAGTACCAATACGGTCCTGCTACGCAGCAACCAACCTATCAGTATCAACTGTACCCTGGGTATACATATCAACAACCTCAGCAACCCTAGTATGGTCCGGTTAATCCTGGTTTTCCAGGAGGTCAAAATATCCCAAATGCAATTCCCATTCCTAGTTATCCTGGATATCCTCCTCCTGGGGCCGGTCTGCAAACCTCGAGTTTTAGGGACCCTAATCGTCAGTTACCGTTTATCGCAACTTTGGACTTGCCTGACTTGACACGCCTTATGAATGATCCAATTAACTATCTTCAGTATTGGCCGCCAATGCCACATAAGTTGCCCAGTGATATTCCTAAATTCGAAGGTAAGCCAGGAGAGGACCCGTCGAACCATGTGATGACTTATCACCTTTGGTGTGTGTCTAATTCCATTTCAGATGATTCCATTCGTTTACATCTTTTCCAGCGCACTCTAATTGGTCTTGCGGCCAAATGGTACATTGAGTTACTGCAAGCCACTTTTTATAACTTTAGTCAGTTAAGTACCTCATTTTTAAGTCATTTTTAGTTGCCAGTCAGATATGAAAATGACACGGAACTATTAACTTCGTTAAAGCAGTCAACGCCCACTTACATTTCATATCATATCCATGAATGGAGACATCGACGACGTTTAGTGAAAGTTTATATCTCGGATCAGATCTTAGCTGAATGGTTTGTAAAATCTTTACTGCCCAAGATCACTGAGGATGTAGCTAAAGCCGGAGTAGTTACTGAAGAGCAAGTAATTGCTCAAGCATAGTACCTTGAC
>APFE031227572.1:120027-137636 GCA_000404065.3 Pinus taeda
AACAATGAAGTGGGTTTTCAGGTATTTGCATGGCACTAGTGATTATGGTTTGTGCTACCAAGGAAGACCAGGATTGGAAAGAGTTTTGGATATTCGTGGCTTTGTTGATGCAGACTGGGCTGGAGATTTGAATCAGAGAAGATCTACAAGTGGTTATGTGTTTAACCTATTTGGAGGTGCAGTCAGTTGGATGAGTAAGAAACAATATGTAGTAGAACTATCAACTACAGAGGCAGAATACATGGCAGCCACTCATGCAAGCAAGGAAGCATTTTGGTTGCAAAGATTGTGTTCAAGTATGGGGTTAGTACAAGGATCTATAAGGATAGACTGTGATAGACAAAGTGCAATTTTCTTGGCAAAGAACCCTGCATATCATTCAAAGACAAAGCACATTGATGTTCAATATCATTTTGTGAGGGATATGATAGAAGACAAAATCTGTGAGCTCTGAGAAGTTATCCTAGTGTAGAGAAACAATGGCCATTTAAGGACTGGAAAAATTATTAAACTCTCTTGTGGCCCCCTGTGGAAAGAAAACAACAAGTGGGAGAATGTTGGATTGTGTTATATTCTTTCCATGACTACCTACGTAGTGAATCGGGGGGTTAGAGTGGGGGCGAAGCCCCCCCTTCATTGTGCCGATTGTGCAGCGAGGGGGTCACGGGGGGGCGACAGCCTCCCCTATACAGGGGGTTTAAGGGGGGCGAGTAGCCCCCTTCTACGGGGCCTGGGGCAGCACCCCGAGAACTTTTTTTTTGGACCCTATGTTAGGTTGGGCAAACCTACCTATGGTTTTTGGTCCATGGTTTTGGATGCGATGGTTTTCGGTCCATGGTATTGGATGCTTCAGCATGTATAAATATGTATTGTAACATTGAAAGGAATATAATGAAAAATAAAGATGGTAGTCCCAATTTCAGGATCCAGGGGAAAATCTCTGTGTATACGTGTTTTATGTGTTATGCTCTCGCATTGTTTATTTTATGTGTTTTAGAATTCGTATGCAAGTAATTTCTGTACAAGGTTAAAACCTACAATTCTTTTTGCCCATTAAGGGTTTTCTTCAGCCTTCACAATACTCCTATTTCCAATTCTTGATTGTTGAAGGATCTCTGTTTCTTTTGAACGATTGAGTTAATATTTCCTTTTTGCTCAAATCTATTTATAGTTGGTTAATGTTAACACACTTTATGCATGGTAAAAGTGATTGAAGACAAAATTTGCTCCGATACAGGAAAAGTAGAACTCAGTACATGAACATTGATTCCTTAGTACATGAACAACTAGTTCTAAGTATAGGAACACATGTTTTGGTATAGAAACAAAGAATTTTAGTACAGGAACTCAGGATTCCAGTACTAAGACAAAACACCAAGTGTATGAACTTAATTCATTGTATGTACAGGAAAATTATTTTATTACAAGAATGGAACCCTTGTAATAGAGACAGATTTAATTATATTCATAATTATTCATTCTTTTTCTTAAAGCATTTGAGACTCAATCACACACATTTTTTGTTATACTTATTTTCCATATTCCTTTGAAACTA
Organism: Pinus taeda; assembly: GCA_000404065.3. NCBI lineage: Eukaryota > Viridiplantae > Streptophyta > Pinopsida > Pinales > Pinaceae > Pinus > Pinus taeda. The sequence continues at coordinate 121,583 of APFE031227572.1, forward strand.
GTTGCAGAGTTGTTTCAATTCCTTTCTGTTAAAGTTTGGCAAGTATTTCTTTCAGTTGATTCCAGTACCAGATTTGCTTGGTGTTGCTGCTTTCCATTCTTTTGGTTCTACAACTAAAACTAGAGAAGTTAGAAGTATATCTTACATAAGTAAATACCATAATCATTTGGAACTTCTTGTCCTACTCCTCTAAGCTTACGTAGCCCCGGGTTGACAAATTAAGTGTTGAATGAGTTTGTTGAATTACAACTCGGACACCCAACATTTTGACAACATTATCGGGGAGGTGTTAAAAGATCTAGTAAGAACTTTCTAATATTTTCTGCAATAGGGGTAGGTTTGCTTTTATTTTTTATGCAATTTACTTCTATTGCTTAAGGGACGTTATTTTGATTTTTTCATGTGTTATTTTTGTTTTTGCATCATTTGATTGAAGTTTTTTTTCAGTAAATTATTGTAGTTGGTTATTCTTTTCTAGTTGATTTGCTTTAAAAAGTAGGACTAAAAAGGGTAGGGGTCTGAAGCCCAATAAGGGAAGAGGAAATACTGGTAAATCTGAAATTTTTTCTCATATTGGGCCTTCTTTTGCAGGCAAAAAGTCCAAACAAACACATACTCATCACGCAGGAACTGTCCACTTGGACTCTAGAAATAGTAGTCCAAGCATGACACAACTAACAAAGGAAAAGAAGGAAACTATTGGAATTCAAAAGACCAACTTAAGCCATAGTCAACCTTCTCATTCTATTAAGAGTGGTTTGATTCAAGGTAAAGGAATGGCAAATCATGAGGACCATACTGAGGGATCTGGTGAGAATCAATTAAATGAGGAACAATCCACCTTTGGGTTTCCAATCATGGATTTGAAAGAAATTGTACAAATGAAGAACATTCCACCATCATCTCTTTCTCATTTTCATGGTAAGGTACATGAGGATCCATATTCGTTTTTATTTGAATTTGATATATCATGTAGAAGCTATGATTATTGTACAGATGCCCAGAAGTTAAAACTATTTCATGCAACTCTCAAGGATTCAGCCTTGCGCTGGTTCATAGGATTAGGAGGGAATACTATAGCTTCCTGGGAACAGATGAAGGGAGTTTTTTTTACCAAATACCAGCAATATTGTAAAACTAGATAAATATAGGATGAGATCTTCACTATTGTGCAAGGTGATGACGAGACCTTGGAAGATTATCTAGAAAGGTTTCTATATATCCTCCAAATGTAAAAGCATAAATTTGATCCAAGTACTATTAGAACCTTTTTCTTACATGGGCCTGTCGATGATGTTAGAAATAATCTGAATTTATTAGGATAAGGTGATATTGCTCAAAAAACTTTTGCTCAGATTTGTGACTTGTGTAGGAAGCTTTCACAGAATCAATCTAGATCCAGTAGAGGAGTTTGAAGTAGAAATAATAAACTTGGATCTACATATGCTATAATCATTGGTTTGGAAAATAAAATGGACAATATGAAAATTTAAATTATGAATATTGTTAGTAAGCAAATAGACTCTTTGAAATTTCAACAAAAATTTGTAGAGGAACAAGAGTCATTGTCTATTTCTTGTCCAAAGTTTAGGAAAAAAACATCTTGTAAGAGTGTGTCCTACCGATGTTAAAAGTGCTAATAAATGTGTGATTTGTACATGAAAACATCCTATCGAGGAATGCCCTTCTATACTAGGACTGAAAGAATCACTTGAAGGAGAGAAATCTGAACCTGAGCCATTGCATGCTATGGGAGAATGGAAAGCTTGGCCTCGGGTAGGTACAAGTGTGATTCTTGAACATGCACCACATTTTTTTGGTTATAATGCACCATCATATTCCTATCATAATGTAAATCACTTTCAACCTTGGCAGCATGGGAATCATTTTCAGTATGAACAACCTCCTCAACCTTGGTAGCAAGGATGGAGGGGATCATCCTATCTACTTTATCTTATCCTGCACCTACATATGCACCTTATTCAATGTGACAACCATCATTATTAGCTTTACCTCATCAAAGTCGACCTATGCCACCATTACCTTACCACCACCCTTTCAACCACCCCAACTGCCTGCTCAACCAATACCAAACCCCAATAATAAGGCAATACAATTGATCCATTCCATTGGACCAGTCCCTTCTCCCATTTATAGGCCATGCCAGTTGGGGTCACTGACCTTCAACTGAGAGCGGGAAGGGTAGTAAAACTAGAAAAACAAAAACAACCTAGGGTGATTATCGAGGAGAAAAATGAGGAGGGAAATCCTGATAATTCGAAGAGAGATGTCACGATTTGAGCAATTCCCACATATTTGTAGCTTTTACCATCTTCTTAAAACCAACCTCCCTATCCAGAGAGGCTAGTTGCAGAGAAGAATGACCCCACTCCCGAGTCTAGTCTGGATTTCGAGCTTAGGAATATCTGTATAAAGGTCCCATTTATTTAGGCTATTAAAGAGATCCCCATATGTAAAAAAATCATTAAGGAACTCTATCTTAAGAAGCTAGGAAGGAAAATAGTAGAACCTCAAACCATTCAGTTCGTTGGAAAAGCAGTCGAGTTGATGACAAGATGTGTGCAAATGGAAAAGTATACAGATCCTGGAAACCCAATTGTTTATGTTCAGATAGGTGATATCCTTGTCCCCGGTGTGTTAATAGACCTAGGGGTGTCTATTAATGTTATGACTAGGATCAACTTGGGTTGGTTCATATTCTTCCTACCCCTACTGTGCTTGAACTTACAGACATATCTAAAATCAAACCAGAAGGTGTGTTGGATGATGTTGTTGTTTCAATTGATTCTTGGGAATACACCACAAATTTTATTGTGCTTCAGCAAAAAAATCCTGTTGGAGGGCATCCCTTGATTTTGTGACAACCATGACTTGCTATGGAAAATTCTTATATTGGGTGCCACTCTGGTGATATGTATATTTACCATGGAGAGGCTAGGAAGAAATTTGCCTTGTACCCACAAGCTAGATCTATCTAGAAGCTTCGAGATACCTTATGGCTAGACTATCATGGTAGTGATGAGGAGACTCGATCTATTTCTTTGATTCACCATCACACCGAGTCAACCCAAGAGGGTGAGATACAAAACTTCTTGAATAATATAGACACAATGCAAAATTCTGATTCACTTCGTTAGATCTTTAGTCTAGATTTTCAAGAAAGTTACAATTCTCAACGTTCTTCATCACAAACTCTAGCAACACCTACCTATACTCTGGAACCTGAAACCACTCTTGTTGAGACTAGTCCATGCAAATCCTTACACATTAGTTCAGGCCTGGATTCATGCCAACAAAAACAACTCGTGAGTTGGTTGCGAGACCATCTTGGTGCCTTTGCATGGAGTTATGAGGACATGAAAGAAATCCCTCCTAAAACTTATGCTCACCATATTTATATTCAGGAGGGAGCCCGACCCATTCAACAACACCAAAGGTGTATGAATCACGAACTAAGAGAAGTTGTGAAAGAAGAATTACAAAACCTCTTAGATGCTAATTTCATATATCCTATATTTGACATCCAATGGGTCTCCCCATTGGTCATAGTCCTGAAGAAAGATGAGATATGGTGTATTTGCATCGATTACAAAGAATTAAATAAAGCCACTCTCAACAACTATTTTCTGCTTCCCTTTATTGATCGGGTGCTAGATACCCTTGCTGACAAAAAGTAATTTTCATTTTTAGATGGCTTTAGAAGTTATAACCAAATATAAATAACACCTAAGGATCAAGATAAGACTACCTTCACATGTCCTTGGGGGACATTTTCATATCAAGTGCTTCCCTTTGGGTTGCGTAATGCGCTAACTACCTTTCAAAGGGTAGTTTTGGCTATTTTTGCTAACCTTGAGTGTGTGGAAATTTATATGGACGATTTTTTAGTATTTGGTGATTCATTCCAAGAAGCCCTAAAAAATTTAGAAAAGGTTCTTTTCCATTGCCAAGAATCCCACCTCACTTTGAGTGATAACTGCTGCAGATTGATATGCAAAGAGGGGGTGATTCTTGGCCATATTATTTCTGAAAAGGGTATCCAGGTAAACCCAACCAAAGTAGAAGTTATTTTATGTCTTCTTGCATCAAAAACACAAAGAGAAGTGAAAGGATTCCGGGTACATGTGGGCTATTACTGATGATTCATTGTGCAGTTTTCAAGGATAACTACCTCACATTTACGATTGTTAGCTAAGGATAGTGGGTTCTCTTGGACTATGGCTTGTCAACAAGATTTTGAGGCACTAGAGGAAAAAATAGTACATACAACAGTTCGGCAAGGACCTAATTGGTCCCTCCCATTTCATATTCCTTCAGATGCCTCAAATACTGCTATTGGCGCAGCCTTAGGATAGGAACGGAACCAATAATCCTATGTTATTTACTTCATTAGTAAAAACTTTTCACCTGCCGAATTGAATTATACAGTAATTGAGAAAGATTTTTTACCTGTGGCATTTGCTATTAATAAGTTCAGACACTACATTATAGGTTATAAAGTAGTTCTACATACAGATCATTCTACCATAAGATATTTGATGAATAAAACTCTGACTAGTGGTACAGTGACTCGGTGTTTACTTTTATTATAGGCATTTAATATTACTATTATTGATAGACCTGGAAAATCGAATGTTGTAGTTGATTATCTTTCAAGATTAATTAATCCTCGTGAAATAATTCTTGTAGATGATTCTTTTCCTAGCGAGCATCTTTTTGTGGTATCAACGAATTCCCCATGGTTTGATGATATAGCTAACTATTTAGTGACATGAAAAACACCACCTCACTTATCCACCCAAGAGAGGTGAAATATTATCCAAAAAAGTGCTTCATATTCCTGGATCCAAGGAGATCTCTTTTGCACAGGACCTGACCTTATTATCCATAGATGTGTGAGAGAAGAAGAAATGTTTGAAATATTGAAATCTGTCCATGATGAGGCTTGTGGGGGCCATTTTTCTAATAGGAGAATTACATATAAAATTTTACGAGCTGGCTATTTTTGGCCTTCTTTGTTTAAAAACACCAAACAATATGTCAAACATTGTGACAACTGTCAGCGAATGGGCTAGCCTGGACAAACCAATGAAATGCCTTTGTGTCATCAAGTTATGATTGAACCCCTTGAAAAATGGGCTATTGATTTTATAAGACCTATAGCTCCAACATCATTAAACAAAAGGCATATATTGGTTTGTATTGATTTTGTAACTAAATGGGTAGAGGCTAAAGCTGTTTCTTTTGCTACCGAAAAAGTTGTTTTTTTGTTTAATGAGATTTTTACTAGATTTGGTGTTCTCAGAGAAATTGTTACTAACAATGGACTGCAATTTATTTCTAATTTGGTTAAAGGTATTATGGAACAATATAAAATTTGGCATAATAAGTCAACACCATATCACCTACAAGCAAGCGGCCAGGTAGAATATACAAATAAAGTGATCCAATCAATCCTTAACAAAAAAATAAATCTTCACAAGAAGGAATGGGCCAATAGATTACTTGAAGCATTATGGGCCTACATAACTACATGGAGGAATAACATGGGTCACACACACTGTATGAGATGATATATGGAAAACAAGTCATGTTACGATTGAATTCCAGATAAAATCTTTCAGAATTGTAGTCTAATTAGGACTAGATCTCTTAGAAGCACAACAACAACGTCTATTACAGCTGAATGAGCTTGATGAATAGAGGGATGTTGTTCAAAAAAATGTTTTAATACAACAACAACGAAGGAAATGGCCTTACAAGTTGATCAAGAATAGACAGTTCCAACCCAGTGATTGGGTACTCCTTTATGACCCTAAATTTAAACATTACGAAGGGAAATTTTGTACACATTGGATGGGACTACATGAAGTAATTAAAGTTTTTGAGAATGGTACAATAGAGATAAAAACTATTGATGGAAAAGAATTCGTCTTTCTGGTGAATGGGCATAGAATTAAGGCATATTTTCAACCCTTCACTAAGGAATATTTTATGCAACATGTACAACAACAGCCAAAGTTAAGGATGGTAGGTGGTGATTCCAACCTACTCTGAATCTAATCATCTCTTTTCCAAAAAAAAAAACCATAAAATTAACAAATTGAAAAAATATATTTACCTATGATTGTGAAAATATCTTGTTGACTTGGTCATGGAAGGATCTGCCTGAAAAGAAACACGTTGATGGGTAGAACAATCTCTAATAAAAATGGAATGTTGCTTGATTATTATAAATGATGATTTTCACTGAAAAGAAGAAGGTCCTTGTAAAATTGGTGCAGCAAGATGATTAGTAGGACCGAGCCCTTATCCAAATTCAGAACAATTGACATGGCAGATCTTGTGCAAGTAACACACAATTCCGCTGCAGTTATTTTTAGCACTACTTGGCAGAAAAATTTGAGTTAATAGTTCTACCTTTCTTCCTTTTCCTTTTTTGTAATTTCCCTCTAAATTCTTCATTTGTCCAATCAAAAATCTTCCTTCCATTTCTTAAAAAATTTCCCCATCTCATTTTCATTCTTCCCTCTATTTTCCTAAAGAATTTTTCCCAAAGCCTTTTTCTTATGTCCCCCTAGTGGATTGGTCTCATTATTAAGTGCCCCTAATAATAACCTTCCCTTTTTAAAATTTATTTTTACCCCTATCCCACTTCTTTCTTCCCTCATGATTTTATTATAGGATCTGATGGGCCATCAAAGAATTTATTAATCAAATCGGAAAAGAACAATGGCACCAGAAACTAGCAAAGGAGACTCCTTTGAATTCTACAAAAAAAAATTAAAAAGTCTAGCCTGCGTATTACTCAGAAGATTTGCAAAAGATCTTTTCAGTATAGGAACCACAATTTTTTCTTTGTGCAAGAATATAAGTTTCCTTACAAGAAAGGTGGGTTCAACAATGGAAATTATGTCTAAATATAGGAACCCTGCCAATTCATGAATTTTAACACACCAACTCTAAGTTTGAAATGCAATGATTTTAGGATTTTATATTGTACTTTTGATTAGGCTTTTATTTGTTTCATTGCTAGCAGGAGTAACATTTCAAGTGCAAAAAACATTATAGACTTGGCTAACCTTATTTTTGTTTGAGCACTAATATATACCCCAATTGGAGTCATGATGAAAATAGGACTTGTGTGAAAGCCTTCCTTACAAGTACCAACCTTCTAGGCTTTGTTAACTTTGGATGATTGGGCCATTATTATACAGAACCTTGCATCCTTTTTAAATATCCTATAAAATACCACCTTTATCTATCATTATTACTCCACCCACCCGAAAATGATAGCCACATCTGTAGCCTTTTCAAATGGAATTTTCATAAGGAATGACCGTTCGGATTGCCGAGATAGTTGGAAAAGATGTGGTATACGAAATTCAAAAATTGGTGAATTCAAAACCTCCTGAGCCATACGTCCAAAGTTTGTGTGTTTAGTAGTCTTTAGAATTCACATAGGAAAGAGTTAGTGTAACCCTTGAAGTGGTATGACACTAGTTCATATCGAGCCTTGGTCTGTGAAGGAGTTGGAGGGAATAGTTGAATATGAGAGTAGCTTACCTTTGTTGCACAAGACAGTATTCCTTCCTTTTCTACTGAAGTTTAATGGGTTTGATTCTACTGTCACTCTAGATTTTTCACGCACTTTCAATGAGAAGACAACCAAGATTGGCTCTTTGGAATTCCAAGTCACCAGGCAATCCATCTCTTGGGCCATGGAGTTAGCAGTCATGGGTGAGAAGTGGATTAAGAAAGAGGAGGTTGAAAAAGGAGTATGGTGCCAATTTCTAATTGAAGAAAATGATGTTGTAGACTGGAAGGTTGGGTTGCAAAGGAATTCCATGGTGAAGAAGTGGAAGCACCTACTATATCTTTTCAGAAGTTCCTCACCTGTGAAGGGAGGTACTCTCTGACTTATCTCTACCACATTCACCTTATGCTTCACTTCGAATCAGGTAAACTAATCAACTTTCATCATTTTTTGTTAAAATTTTTTGATAAAATGTCTAGAAGTGTGCAGAAGAGTCAAGGGAATCAAATAGGTCTCAAATTATGTCATTATGGATTAATAAAAATATTAGTTAAGAAGGAGATAGAGGAGAAGGGCACTATGTGGGAAGCATTCTTGAAAACTCTCCAGGAGGGGGATATTGTGTGACAACCTCAAATAGGAAGTAGTAGAGTTACCAATTCTAAGTCTAACCGAAAGAATAAATTACCAACCTTCAAAACCAGAAAAATTGAAAAGAAGAATATCAAAAATTCTCAGCGTGAGAGGTCGACAGCTAAAAAGGAGAAAAACAGGGAGCAGAAAGAGAACCCTGGTCCTTTGAGAAGATTCACCAGAGATTCGTTGAAAAGACAATATGCTTCCTTGGGAGAAGACCCTACTACAATGACACTCTAATAGATATTGATGATTCAGAATAATGAGTTCCCTCCAGGGATTATCCTGTAGGAAATCCTCCATGAAATTCATTAGTACATAATGGTCTCTCTCTTTCGGCAGATATTGCAGCTCGAGATCGTTCAGTTTTTAGTGTAGGATATGTGGATGAAGAGGATTATATTCCTTTGGCACGCCTTTTTAAAAAAGTCAAGAAGAAAAAGGTAGCCAGTGTACAAGATGTAAGCCTGAAGACTATAAAAGATCCAACAATGGAAAAGAATGAGGATGTTGTTCCTCAAAATTCTGAAATACAAGTTTGTGAAAATGGTTTTGATGATATTGATACCTTTATGAGTCATTTGCTAAAAAGATGCTAGCACAATAGGAAACTGAAGAAGGAGGTTCCGTTTTTTATGTGCAAAGTCAAGTTGAAGAGTTAAAGCAGCAGATATATGAACTTTAAACATTAAATCGTTGTGTGATGGAGCAAAATACAATGATGAAGAACATGAATGCAAAATTGATAAAGGAAGTGCAAAAAAGGAAAAAAAAAGTAAAGGTATGGAAGTTTCGTGCATCCAAATGCAACATTCGCCTAAAGAAAGCAGTAAAACATTTGTGAAAAGCCTGCAGTGGAGAATTGAGAGCAGGAAGGCTAGGAATTAATATCCAAATCCAGAACTAAAGGAAGATTTCCAATTTTGTTTTTTGCAGAAGGTCAATAAGTTGTGTGAGGACACACAACAAGATGAGGTTGGGGGGATGTTGGTGTAGGTTTTAACCCCGCACAGAAACTACTTACATACGAATTCTAAAACACAGAAAATAAACAATAGCGAGAGAATAACACATAAAAAAATATACATAGAGTTTTTCCCCTGGATCCCAAAGCCGGGACTACCAGATTGAGTTTTTAATTATGTTCCTTTCAATGTTACAATAAATATATATACATGCTGAAGCATCTAATACCATGGACCAAAAACCATTGCACCCAAAACCATGTGTGAAAACCATGCACAAAACCATAGGTAGGTCCACCCACCTAATATAGGGTCCAAAAAATTATCTCTGGGGCATTGGCCTAGACCCCATTGAGGGGAGCTAACTGCCCACTCAAACCCCCTGTGACCCTCCCACTATGTAATCAATGCAACGAAGGGGGGGCTCCGCCCCCTCTAACCCCTTCGTAGGGAGGCTAGTCATGGAAAGAATATAACACAACCTAACATTCTCCCACTTATTATTTTCTTTCCACAAGGGGCCACAAGAGAGCTTATCCATTTATCTGGCCTTGCAACACCCATTGTTTCCCTACACCAAGAGAACTTCTTAGAGCTCACATATTTTGTTAATGCGTTTGCATTATTCTTCAAAGTGTCCACCTTTACCAGTAACACACTTTTGCCTTCTATCATATCCCTCACAAAATGATACTGAACATCAATGTGCTTTGTCTTTGAATGATAAGCAGGGTTCTTTTCCAAGAAAATTACACTTTGGATGTCCCAGTATATCCTTATAGCTCCCTGTACTAACCCCATACTTGAACATAGTCTCTGAAACAAAACTTCTTCCTTGCTTGCATGAGTGTCTGCCATGTATTCTGCCTCTGTAGTTGATAGTGCCACTACAGATTGTTTCTTACTCATCCAACTAACTGCACCTCCAAATAGGTTAAACACATACTCACTTGTAGATCTTCTTTGATCCAGATCTCTATCCAAGTCTACATCAACAAAGCCATGAATATCCAACACTCTTTCCAAGCCTAGTCTTCCTTGGTAGCACAAACCATAATCACTAGTGCCATGCAAATACCTGAAAGCCAGCTTCACTGATGTCTAGTGCTCCTTCACTGGTTTCTACATAAACTTGCTCAATACTCCCACTGCATGTGCAATGTCTGGTCTAGTATAGACCATCACATACATTAGGCTACCAACTGCACTAGCATATGGAATACGGGACATGTCCTCTTCCTCTTCTTGTGTCTTGGGACATTGTTCAGCAAATAACTTCACACCTACATGAATAGAAACCTTCACCAGTTTACTATGTTGCATATTAAACCTATGCAGTATTATCTTGACATATTTCCTCTGGTTTAACCAAAGCTTCCTCTTTTCCCGATCTCTTTTAATTTCCATGCCCAAAATATAATTTGTAGCACCAAGATCTTTCATGTCGAATTTGGAGGACAATTGGGTCTTCAAATCCTAGATAATTTCATCGTCATTTCCAACCATAAACATATCATCCACATACAAAACCAGATAAGTAACAGGGTCACCAATTAATTTAAAATTCAAACAGTGATCTGCTTTACTTCTGGTGAAGCCAAGCCCCTGTATAAATGTATCAAAATTTTGATACCACATCCTTGGTGATTGTTTTTACCCATACAAAGACTTCTTTAACTTGCATACCAGTTCTTTCTTACCCTTCACTACAAAGCTTTCAGGTTGCTTCATGTAGATCTCCTCTTCCAGATCCTTGTGAAGAAATGTTGTCTTCACATCCATCTGTTCTACCTCAAATTCAAAAGAACAGTCACAGATAAAAGTAATTAATAGAAGTACCTTGAACAAGAGAAAAAATATCCCAAAATTTATTTCCAGCTGCGTGGGGAATACTGGGAATAACCTTTTGCTACCAACTAAGCTTTTTATTTCTCCACCTTTCCTTCTGCATTTGTCTTCTTCTTGAACACCCATTTTCTGCCAATGGGTTTCCTTCCAGCCGGCAACTCCACCAGATCCCAAGCCTCATTTTTGTTCAGAGATGTCATTTCATCAACCATGGCCTTTTTCTAGAGTTTTCCATCCTCTAAATCTATTGCTTCCTTCACAGTTATGGGATCATCATCAGTAATAGATAAAGCAAAATTTGAATAGAAAGCAAATGGACTATACCTTTTTGGTTTCCTTCTTTCTCAAACTGATCTTCTTACAACCAGATTTTGTGGATGTCCATCTTCTAATTCCTCTTCTATTGTAGAGTCTGATTCTTCCTTCTTTACCTCAAACTATATCTTCTTAGGTTCTTTTGGTTGGCCTTCATGTTTAATAACATCTTTCACCTCTCTGAACACCACATATTAGCTATACACAACCTTCCTTGTTACTGAGTTCCAAAGTTTATAACCCTTCAAGCCATCCTTATACCCAATAAAGATGCACTTTTCAGATTTACTATCCAACATTGTTCTTTTCTCCTTTGGAACATGTACATATGCATCACATCCAAATACCCTTAGATGTGAAAGAGAGGGTTTCTTACTACTCCATACCTCGTGTGGAATATTATCCTCCAACGTTGATGAAGGTAATCTGTTGACCAGATTACATGCAGTCTCCACCGCCTCTTACCATAATTCTTGTCCTAACCAAATACCATTGAGCATGCTTCATGCCCTTTCCATCAACATCTTTTTCATTCTTTCTGCAACTCCATTTTCTCAGGTGTGTATGGAGTATTATTTTGCTGTGCTATACCACACTTCTTACAAAATTCTTCAAATTCCTTCTTGCAAAACTCTCCACTGTTATCTGTCCTTAGCACCTTTATCTTCTTCTCTGTCTGGTTTTCCACCAAAGCCTAAAATTCTTTAAACCTGTCAAAGACTTTAGATTTCTTCTTAAGGAAATATATCCATTTATTCCTTGAGAAGTCATCTATAAATGATACATAGTAAATAGACTTACCCAGTGATGGAACCTTCACAGGTCCAAATACATCACTATGCACAATCTCTAATATCTGTTTTTCCTTCTTACCACCAGAGTGGAAACTCACCTGATTCTGCTTCCCATATACATAATTTTCATAGAAATCAAAATCCAGAGAGCTATTAGTCATAACTTCTACCACACCTTTTCCATGAAGTATTTGAAGATCCTTCTCTCCAATATGTCCAAGCCTTTGATGTCATAGCATGGTATTTTCTCCAGAGACCACTAGATTTTATGCTCCACTTTTAGGAACCAAAGAACTATTGCACCCATCAACAATAGTGCTACCTTGCAGCTTGTATAGAGTTCCAATCTGAAATCCCTGCATCAATACTAGTGCTCCCCGAACCATCATATAAGTATCCTTCTCGAACACTGTTTTTACACCTGCATCATCCAACTTTCTTACAGAAATTAGATTTCTGGCCAATGCAGGAATATGAAGAACACCTAGAAATTTTCTAATCCTTCCACCTAGAAAATTCAACTTAAATTTTCCGTGACCAACGATTTTAGCCTTCCTGTCATCCCCAAAGAACACATCACCACCATCATATCTCTCATACTTGCAGAACCACTCTCTATGGGGAGTGAAGTGAAACGATGCACTTGAGTCAATCAACCATGCCTCATGATCTACATGTGTACTTGAAGAAGTGAAGTACACATACCTACCTTCATCTGAGGTGGTTTTCTCCTCTACAGAAGGAGAATCATCAGATCCCTTTCCTTTTTCAGGAGCTTTATGTTTACAGTCCCTTTTTTAGTGCCCTTCCTTTCTGCATTTCTAGCACACCTTTATAGGCTTTCTTGGAGATTTAGATCTACCTCTAGATTTGGATCTCCCACTTGATAACTTATTTTTGTTTTTGTTCTGGGACCTTCCACATACAAACAAGGCATCACCATTCTGGCTCTCCATATTTTTCCATCTCATCTCCTCTATCATTAAGGATGAGAGCATTCCATCAAACTGCAAGGCAGTTGCATTGCTACCTATTGCAATAACAAGACTATCCCACGAATCTGGTAGAGAACACAAAACACTGATGCACTTATCTTCATATGAAATTTTAATATCAACAGATAATAACTGACTTACCACAGTATTAAATGTGTTTAGATACTCTGTCACTGAGTCTCCATCTTTCATCTTTAGGTTATACATCTTTCTCCATACGAATAGTTTATTCACCAGAGACTTACATTGGTACAAAGTCCCTAACTTGTCCCACAAAGCCTTAACCGTAGCTTCCCCTGATACATTCAACAATACTGAATCCGAGACACGCAATTGTATTGTGCTATTTGCCTTTTGATCCAACTTATTCCATTCTTGATTGGATACTCCTGTTGGGTTAGTACATGGATCTACTACGATCCACTGATCTTTGTCCACCAACATAACCTCCATCTTAAGTTTCCACAACTCAAAAAATTTGACCATTAATTTTCTTGATCTTTATCTTTCCACTGCTCACCATCTTCTTTCACCACTAGAATTGATCCTACAAATCTCCCACTAAATAGTGTCTACCATAGGCCCAAGAAAAACCCCTCGGCAACAAAGGCATCCCCTTGAAGCCAAAACAACTCTGATACCAAATGTAGGTTTTAACCCCATATAGAAATTACCTGCATATGAATTCTAAAACGCAGAAAAGAAACAATAGTGAGAGCATGACACATAAAACAAATATACATAGAGATTTTCCACTGGATCACAAAACCGAGACTACCAGATTGATTCTTCATTATGTTCCTTTCAATGTTACAATACATATATATACATGTCGAAACATCCAATACCATGGACCAAAAACCATCGCGCCCAAAACCATGTGCGAAAACCATCCACAAAATCTTAGGTAGGTAGTGGAAAGAATATAACACAACCCAACAATTGGTCTCCATAATTGTCCTAATTTTGACCCTAAGCTTTTCCTAATCCTACCCTTTAAACACTTTGTTTCACAATTGGAACTCAACCTTTTACATATATTCCTAGACTCTTCATGACTCTGGTAAATATGGGTTATATAGCCTTAATCATTATTTAAAAGGTTAAATAAATTTATGTGTCTTTGTAACTTATTTATTTTCAGTTTCCTTAAAGGCATGATGAAGTAAAAGTCATTAATCGAAATAACAGTTGGTTGGTGCAAGAAGGTTCGTGTACCATCTTGCATTCCTGTACTTAAAGACAACTGACAAATTTACCTTGCTCACCACCAAAATAATTGTATTTGTTGAGAAAATGGAATGCATCCCTTGCCAAGGATCAGCTCTATACTCTGAAATAATCTTGGAGCGTTGAGGAAAGCGTGAAAATAGGAGACCAGGTTTTGAGTAGCACATTCTTGATTAAGTTTCTGTTGCGACCGAGAGTTGAATTTCTGTATATAAATAGGGTTTTTAGGCTAGAACTAGGTAGGAATACTCTGGGGAATTTTTGCTACTGTGTAGACTCTGTTTTTTAGGTAGTGAAGAATGTAAGAAAGGAAAAACTCATCATTTAGTTATTTCAGTGGAAGATACAACATTGGGAATATATGCAGTGATCAAGGGATCAATTTTAAGCTTAAAAATGAAAGTGCCTAGAAATGATTGAAACTAGCTCCAACTCGAAGAGCTTGCCGACTTGTATCCAACATAACTTAAATCACTCAAAATCGATATCACATGCTCCCTATGTTGCGTTTTGATCGCTTTCTCAAAAAGGTAAAATTTGAGCAGGCCTATTGACTAGGAAATTGACTAGGCTGACCATACCACTGAGTCAGCAGGGTGATCGTATAGGTATGAGCCAACCAAAAGCTGACAAGCGGCATCATCTAATTCAATGGTTGATGGGCACATTTTATTGGTGGATGAGTTTTTGAAGTTTCCCTATGAATGGGAGCCATGTGACCCATTGGGAGGTCGCCACATGGCATCCCAGTATTGGTCAAAATTATGTTATGGCCAAATGGGCCTCACCAAGAATCAAACACATGACCTATGGTCTAGCAACACAAAACCTTACCACCATGTCATAGGATGTTTCTTAATAAACTATGTGGTGTGTTTATATTTAAACTTAATATCTTTTGTATTTGGGGGATGCGGTCGGGCTAAGCCCTGGTCCCCAATCACCCCACACCTACAAGACCATGGGACGGGGAGCCGAGGGTGCAATCTTAGTCCTGACCCATGGTTTTGGCACCCTACATATAACCCATGGGCCCATATACCATGGAGCGAAAAGTGTAAATAGTTGGGGGTGGAGTTGGGGACCAACCCAGGGTCATATGATTGCCATCATGACCGTGTGCTAAGGTTTAAGGGGTTGAGTAGAAATTTGTGGCTGGCACTAAGGTATGGCCCTAGCCTAGGCCATATGGCCCTTAATGTGACCACAACAAGGAGTTTAGAGGGTGCTAGGTGGAGGAGCTTATGGCAAGGGGCCAGCACCGAGGTCATATGCGACCACAGGACCATGCGCCAGTAGATTTGGGGCTCCGACAGGTTGGGTGGGTCGGTGGCCCAACCCTCAGACCCATGGCACCCCGCATGATATTATCTCAAGAATTAAGGGGCTTAACTGGTGGGGGTGGGCATTAAGGCCCAACCCTCGACCCTATGTGGCCCAAGTGGCCATGATTTTCATATTAAGGTGTCCGAGGCTAAATTAATCATCCAACAAAATGCACTATGGGTCGTGAAATTGTCGCTCCATTAGTGATTTTCAGGGTAGATTTGTAGAACCAATAGACAGAAAGTCGAATTTGTAGGATGGTTAATAGTGAAATTCATGAGAGCTTCAGAGCTCATATCCTTTTGAGTTTTTATCAAAATTGAGCTCAGAAAGAGGCCACTTAGAGGTTTTTGGATGTTATGAATCCATTGGTAACCTATAATTTCT
>APFE031227577.1:0-49442 GCA_000404065.3 Pinus taeda
TGAAGATTACAACATCTTTATTACACTATGCTTAAATGTTTACTTCCATTCTATGGGCAACCATTCCATGGACAACCACAATTACCCAACGGTTGTTTACTTCGAGCTAATAAATGCTATGGCATTCTCGGATGCATATATCATGTAGTTCATCCCATTCTGAAGCCTCTCGAACATCACTTAACCTCCACATGCCGATACTACGACCACGTGTCTCTTGCCAACATATTAAAACCAAGAGGGATCAAATATCTTTTCACTTTAAAAAAATATTGCATGTCAGGAAATTTGATAGATGGATTTATGTTGGTTTAATTATTAATTATAATTATTAATTTTATGTTTTTTGATTTTATTTTTACCAAGTCAAAATGTTGAAGATTACAACATCTATACTACATTGGGCTTAAATGTTTACTTCCATTCCGTGGACAACATGCACAATATATCATGTAGATCATGACATTATGTAGCCTCTCAAACATCACTTAACCTCCACATGCTGATAGTGCGACCACCTGTCTCTTCCCAACTTATTAAGACTACACAATTGTTTTTAGCTCAATTTTTTTTTGAAGGTTTTCTTGTGGATTTTTTAAGTTTAATTTTTCTAAAATCTAGAAGGAATTCATTGAAATCACAAGTTTGATGGGTAAACATGCACAATAGAAGTGCCCGAGGGTTTTGAAGGGTGTTGAATCCATATATAGAGTAAAAAACTACTTTAAATAACTTAAATCAAAATTTCACCACAATTGTTTTTGCCAAATTCTTGCACCGGAAACTAGAAAAAGTGGCACTAAGGACAGCTCCCAAAACAAATGTCATAGTTTCATTAACAAAATTGAGTCAAATAAAAATAATTTAATAGGTTTCTAAACCTAAAACTTAACTTAAACTAGATGTAACTGAAACATAATAACATTATAGTTAGGAAATCTTGACTTTTGTTATTTAAACTGGTTTTTTCATTTTACATATGGATGCAATCCCCCAAAAAAGATTTAGGCCACTTCCATTGTGCAGAAATTACTCATTAAACTTATAATTTCAATAAATTCTAACTAAATTTTAGAGAAATTAAATAGTAATAAGCCATAAAAAAACTTCCAAAAAATTACAGTAAAAAAACTTCTTATATTTAACTTAAACTAAATGTAACCCCACCTCTTCCTTGCCGAGATAGTGGACGGACTTGTAGAAAGAAGGTGCAAGTAAGCAGTTTTACCCACTACTACCCGGGCATGCATGCGTTGCGTAGTGACGGAGGTGAACCGAACCAGAAGTAAATGAAGAGTCTATGTATTGGGATATTTATTGAACGGACAAAACTATGGATGCCGTCCACTCTTCACATCCTTCGTGGTTATTATTATTAAAATTTTGGTCTTTTTACTTTTCATTAAATTTATTTTCTTAATAATATAATATTTATATATAATTAAGAGATAGTTTAATTGATTTAGTTTTCATTGTTTAGTATTCGAGGTCAAATTTTGCTTGATGTTTTTTGGGTTGTTCAATATATTAGGTGTTTTGAATGGATTTATGTGATTACTATATGTAAGGTTAATTTTAGCATTATTAGTACCCGATCAATGATTGCCTTAATATATATATTATATATTATATAAATATAATTTATAGTAATTTTGGTTATTATTTTGAGCTCTAAATAATGATGGTAATTATTAAATTTTATATTATTACTCTCTATTATTCTACTAAGCATAAATTCATTTGAGAACTACTAATTTACCAAGCCTCAAGAGGGATCAAATCCCTTTTCACTTAAAAAAGTTTACATGTCAAGAAATTTGATCCTCTTGGGAGATCCGAGTTAAGATTTATTATGCTTGTTTTAATTATATTATAAATATAAATATATTTTTATTTTTATTTTTATTTTTACCAAGTCAAAATGTTAAAGATTACAACATCTCTACCACATTATGCTCAAATGTTACATACCAGTTAAGCTTAACTTATGAACCTCAAATACAAAGGTTTTTTTAATAAAAAGTGAATTGGGTGAAAGGAATTCTATAAAATATAATAGCCATGGGGTGGGGAGAAATAATAATTATACTAATTAAAATGTAATATTATTACATTTTACTCAATATTTCCCCTCTCCTGTATTAATTGTATAGTTATGTTCGTTTACTTTCAAACTTCAAATACAAAGAAAAATTACGATAGAAGTGGACCACTTGAGGGGAAATATAACATTAAATGTAATATTATAACATTATATTTTTCCCAATATAGCCTAGATAAAAGTGGATGGGGTAGCCATACAAATGCGTGGTGAAAATACATCAATCAAAAAGTTTTGCCTTTATAGGTTACATGAATTCAACGCCATCATTTTCTTCCTCTAATTATGTATGTGAATACAACATCAAACTAAGATGGATCTAGGCTAATTATCATTTTGATGCATGTTTTAGTTATATGTCCTCAATTATTATGGTTACTAATGTCAAAAACATATATTATGGTTATATGTGTTGAGAGTTTTGTTGGATATGCCTCTACGGCTTGAGCTCAAATCCTTCAAAATGTTATTATTTTTTATTACCTTAATGACATATCCATCATTTTAATTTAATTATCAATAATTATTAGGTGGATTGTATGGATTTAAATTTCATGGAATATTTTAACATATTATTATTATTATTATTTACATGTCAATGGTTGAGATTTGCCTCAAAAGTAATTATGTATTTTCTACCCTTTTAATTAAGTTGATAAATTTAAAAAAAATGTTATATGAACAAGTGTGATATCAAATGAATTATGTTCTATGAGCATGTGGTCTTTATAAGTAGTGGTATTTTCCCATGGTATTGTAACAAGTCATATTTAATTAGGCATGTGGTCTTTATCTGTAGTGGTATTTGCCCATGGTATTGTAACAGGTCATATTTAGATAATAATATTGTAAAGTGAGAGTGAATTTGCATTATTAAGAATTTTGTCACATGTTTTTTCAAATGTATATATATTTAACTTATTTATTAATTCTTTTTATAATTGATAATAATTGTAATTTAAGTTAAAGTTATTATGATTTTTTTAAATTTAGCAATGTGACATGTATCATTAAGTATCTTGATGCTTATCATGGATTGATGCCTATTGGGGCTTATCAATCATTTAATTTAATGGTGAAGCTAGTTATTATTATTTGATTTAATGTTTTATATTATAGATCACTACAAAATCTCCTCCATATTTGTGATATGATGTAATTTATATGATTATTATGTTGATGGGGTGATTAACATATATTGAAATCAACTTCTGATTAATATAATTATATAATTTTCATAACTAAATAATGATTATCATTCATTGAGAGAAAATTTGGTTTTAATTTATATGTTAGATAATTATTTAGAATTCTTTAGCATTTTATTTTAGAAAACGTTAGGAAAACCATTCCAAGATCCTTGAAAATTTATGTCTTTAAAAAGTGAAGAAGGTTTGTAGTGTGACAAATCTTTTTAAAATGAGATTTAATATAGATGTTTTCATCTTCATTCCAAGATCATTGTAAATTTTCCTCTTTAAAAGGTGAAGAAGGTTTGTAGCTTGACAAATCTTTTTAAATTGAGATTTAATATATGTGTTTCCGTCTTCAATGTCTTAGTATTGTAAAGATGACAAACTATTTTATCCATGATGTTTTCAGAATTAATTCAAACCAAATTTGATAATAGAAGTCATGGGAATTTGTTTTTATTTTAATAATGCATATTTTCTTTTTTATTCTAGTGGGAATGGAGAGATAATTCCAATCTTCTATGTTATAGTTGATCACCTCCATATGATATCTTAATTTTATGTGCCACTAATGTTTTTCCTTAAATTTTGATGTAAAATATGTTTAATGTTATCCATATTCTATGAAATGATCTCTTCCTTTATTTTCCAATGGTTTAGTCAAGACTAGACATCATTGTGTTATCCTAGATTCTATTAAAGGTGGTTGTGACCAAAGGTTGAAGCAATTTTAGAAAACCTATTTTTTTCATAATGTTTAACTTGTTCTTATGCATTAGTAATCTCATCATAGTCATGCTATTAATGGATGAAAGACTCACTGATAAGGAATATTTATTTTAATCTTGAGATTATAGCTTATAAATTTATTTTGGATCTACTATATCTTTCTCGAAGATTCTCTAAATATATTTCATCCCCAAACTTCACATCCATATAAGAAATATGAGTAACATGAGCCTTAAAGAGGATATTTTTTAATCTCATTTCTAAATATTTTATAATTTACAATTATTTTCATGTTTGTAATAGAAACAAAAAATATGAAAGAAAAAGTAAAGAAAGTGAGATGCAACTCTCAAATGAGGCACTACTCATGCTAGAGAGGTTTCCCACACACTTTTTCTCACATTCATCATGGCAACATTTGAAAACATAATTCAATTAGAAGGTAGTTTAGTAGTTTGAACAAATTTGTGAATAATAGGATAAGAAATTTAAATAACAGAATCAATCTCAATGAAAACATAACAAAACCTAAATAATGTTTTTCCAAATTTTTCTCTATTATTATGTCAACATTTCCCCTTAGTGGAGAAATAGATTAATCATTTAGCTTGGATCACATTCATCTAAAGTCTTATTTTTCCTTTGTTTTAGTGTTACATGATGGGACACTGTAAACCTTGTGATATGGATTATCCTAATATGGAAGTTCATGCTTACTCAATACATTTTTCCAAGCACTACTTCTAGTGTCAAGCATATGAGTACATGATTCATTCCACCCAAACAAGGCTTTATCTACTTCAATATGCTCCTCGTGAGTCACCCCATCAGGGTCCATTCTCCTAGTTGTTGAAGATTTATAATATGATTTGTTTTCTCGTCCATAGGTTACAGCACTTATTTCAGATGAGTAAATTTTAGATGATGACTGCCTTAGATAAGAATTGTTAGCTCCACTAAACAAACTCTAATGTCCTTTCCATCTCTACTACACTTTTAATCATGTGTTTCCTTGGACATCATGTAGATATTCAAAGATAGGTTATTGACCAAATCTGTTTTGCCCTTCCTCGTTATTAAATGATGACTCTTCAATTACAAGATCCTGTCAAGCGAACTATAGTTCCTGATACTCATGGCCGCCAATGTAACCATTTTTCTTTTCAAAGAATTCTTCTAACACAAAAATATTATTTTACCCAAAAACACTTGCAAATGGACTCATGAAAATTGGATCATCTAAAGGGTCAATGTCAAATATACTTGAGAAAATATTTATCGCGCTCATGGAACCAAATGGGTTTGAAAGGAAGACATATCCCAATATCTTATTCGAGACAACCTTTTAACACAATATCAAAATGAATTCAATACCACTTGAATTTAACACCACTTGAATGATTCCAAATAAAGCATGGAAATTTATTTCCATCCAAGAAATTTAATTATGATGGGGATTAGTCCAAAGTGAATTTAATAATCCACCTTTTCAAGTCAAACTTTCAAATCTTTAACAACAACCAATATTTTTATTCACGTGAGTTCCACTAACATGAACACTGACATCAATTAAATTATTTTCTGCAAATTACCATCACTATTCAACTCGTCGAGTGCAAAGGTCCAATGATCTACAACCAATCTTTCAATTTCCATTAATCAAATAGTTAACACACACAAGAATCATACTTCTAATTATGACACAAATTGAGGAAATAGTTATATTCAACATAGCAAGAGTAATTTTCATGGCTAAATATTATGATATCAATTTTCACACTCGAATAGAAAATAAAAGAACAACCCAATCTTTATATTTTTTGAAATTATATAGCATGTGTAGTGGAATACAATTTTATGACCTCATAATTACCTCCTAATGATTTTCAAATGATCTTCCTCATGCCACTAATATCATTGAACAATTATATACCAAAAATATCAATAGCAAATGTAGTGGAAATGATAAAGTTCATTGAAATAAAACCAGACACAATAGAAATAATTTTCTACCTTGGGAGAAAACCCAACAATCTTTTCTTTAGGAGAAATTGTCTTTCAATATAAAGTTTTAAAAATCAGAAATTTGTCTAGAAATATATGCTCATAATACAAGTCAAATACTAATCAAACTTGGTATAACTGTTCTATAGTCAATGATGGTCAAACCAATAAAAAATTAGAAGTCAAGGCATTCGATGATGGTCAAAGTTGTCCATGCATTCGGCAATTTACTCAAATCCTCATATGTGTGGTTGTGGTAAAATTCAAACTATGCACAACTATCTCCCCATGTGGTTTAGCGTTTAGGGTTTGCTCAAAGATAATTTGCTGCAACATATTTCTCTTTGGCCAAATTTCTCTTCCACTAGAAAAGATTCAATGGACTTGATATGTTGATGATTTTCCTCTCACATGCTTGTCTATTTATATAGAACTCTAATGTTGAGTGGATACTCATCAAGGTGCACCTCAACACAAGAAATGCCTTCACTAATGGAGCTTACATTGTAAATCAAAATTAGACTCCAATCAATAAATAATTCAAACCTTCTCTATAAAAAATAGATCACCCCATCATAGAGTAAAATGTGAGCATCATGGGCTAATTTCCCCTAGCCAAATCAGTGTTGTACCATGGGATAAATTTGACTTCCCCTGGGCCATTTAACACTATCCAAATCAACATGGACCCATGGGTGATTGTATAAATCTCCCTTAGTCAAATTAGCATGACACCGTGGGAGAATGTCTTCCTGATGCTATAAAACCATCAACACTCCCTCTCAATGAGGGAGACATTTTGTAGCATGCCAAGCTTACCTTAAAGTATAACCCCCTCCCCCCCTACACAAAGGCTTGGTCAGAATGCCAACAATTTCTTCATTTGTGGATATGTATTCCAGCTTCATTGCTCCCTTCTATGCCATATCTCAAATGAAGTGATATTTTATCTCATTGTTCTTCCACCTATCATGAAATATTGGATTCTTCAAAATATTTTCACAAATTTGATTATCAAAATATATAAAGGCCTTATCTGCCACTTGGTCAAATATCCCTATAAGAAAATTGGGAAGTTGCACTAATTCCTGACTTGTGCACTCACTATGATATACTCTTCTTTTACTTTATTGAGTGCAAAAGAAGTTTGATTCCTACTAAAAAAGGATATCATAATTGATCCCAAGTTGAAGTAGCATCTCAAGATGATATTTATATCAATTGATTTCCCAACCAATTTACAATTAATATACCTCTATAGCCTCACCTCACCATATGAGACATATCTCAAACCATATCCAATTGTACCATGTAGGTATATCAACTTCTGCTTCACTGCAACCCAATATGCATGCTTAGACTCAACCATATACTCGCTCTGAGTGTTCACAACAAATAAAAAGTTTGGCTTGGTGTTAACCAAGCACATCATGAATACAATCAACTACCTATACATAGTGGGATCCACCCAATCTAAATTTAAAGCAGAATCCCTTGGATTATTTAGAGTGTTAAGCATAGGTGTAGCCATCAACTTGAAACCCATCATACCAGATTTTCTCAAGATATGAGATATGTTATTCCCTTGACCAAAGAAGATCTACCCAAGTCTCTACCACACCTCCAATCCCAAGGAATAATGCATCAAGCCAAGATCTTTCATCTCAAACTATGAAGCTAAGTCCCTCTTACACCAAAAAATGAACCTCTTTTCCCCTGTGAGGAATATATCATCAACATACAACACAAATATCTAAGTATAACCATAAAAAACCATTAGGTAAAGGTTAAAATCTACATTACTCTTGGCCAAGCCAAGACTCGACAAGTTTCCATTAATTTAGGAATACCATTCCTTAGGTGCGTACATGAGTCTATACAAATCTTTCTTCAATTTGAAAACATGGAATTCCTTCTCATGTATCACAAATCCCTAAGGTTTCTCTATCTACACCTCCTTCTCAATCGTACCATTGAGGAGAGCAATCATTAAATCCATTTTTTACAACCTCTAACCCATAATTGAAGCAAGAGAAGAAATAATCCTATTTTAAGTGTACGTGATGACCGAAGAAAATTTCACCTCATATTCCTATCCCTCTTACCAAGAGAACCATCTCACCACAATCCTCACTTTTTACTTCTTGATGTTGCCATATGCTACATGCTTGATCTTATAAATCTGCTTGTAATTCACTATTGACTTCCCCTCTAGTATCAAAACTATTTCCCACACATCCTTCCTCATAATGCACTAATATTCCTCCATCATGACATCCTTCCAAAGTTGTCAGCTTTTTGTGTACTTGTCATAACTGAAAGTCTCGAAATCAATGATGTGGCTCATCAATGCCATATAAATCAACAAACGTTTTGGTTGTTTTCTCTCCCTGAAAGTACAATTGGGATCTACTTGCCTCTCTACATCGTGCAACGTGTTATGATGCCAAGTCAGACTCTTCCTAGTCTCTTTAACATTTCTAACAATTCACTAGCTTTGTTGGCTCTACTGACCCCTCTTGATAGTTTGAAGCATGAACTATAACAAACCTAGGTTAAATTTTCATGTAATAAATGTAATAAAGGAAAAATATGGCCAAGGTCATCGGACATGTATTCTAAGTTGAATGTTAGGAAAAACACTATAGTGGGCACCACCTTTGGTATATTTAAGGCTATGGAAATTGGCAAAGGCACTAGAAAAGGAAAATAGATAATAATTGGCATTTATTTATGAAAATAAAGGAAAATAAGAGAAAATGAAGGTAAAGAGACACAAATTTTCATGCAATGGAAATTAGAGGAAACATGAAAGAAAACGAATAAAAAGAAGACATAAATAATAAAAAGGTAGCAAAGAAATAGTTCACAACCTTTTTGGTTAGCTTTGACTTGGATCAGTTTTGAGAGAGAGAGAGATAGAGGGTGATCCAAAAGGAGAAAGCAAGGAAGCAAGCAAAGACAAAGAAATGAAAACAAGGTAAGGAAAAGGACAAGAAAAGGAAAGTGAAGGAAAACAAGGAGAAGGTTTGATGAACAACTTCAACAAGAGGGTTTTGTAGGTAATAGATTCCATGTATGATTTCCTAGCTAAGGTGTTAATGTATAGTACATGAATTTGTTTATTTGTTTCATTTTCTATAATTGGCAGGGGGTTTTCGTAGTTTGACAATTTTTTCAAGGTTTCCTTCTCATTTTCTAGGTATCCATGGTGTGATGGGATTCATTCTTAGTTGATATTTGGATTGCCAGAAGGCTTCGGAACTAGGTGAGGTGGTCTCAAGAAAATTCCCAAGTGTTAGGAGAGGAGACTATTTTTGAGGAAGTCTTTGATAGGTGGGCTGAGACAGTGAAATTTTTCAATGTATGGTAAAGAAAATTAGAGGCATCCAAGCTTGGCTTGGTTTTGTGACCTTGGGACTAGTTTAGGTGAGATCACGGTAGCTTAAGGGTGGAGGTGATTTAACCTATGGATTCCCTAATTGTTATGTCTTCGTTTATTGCATGAGATCCCAAATTCATGCTTAGAATATGGGATGAGGATGATTGGGTAAAATAAATATTTCGTTCATCCCAATCTATGGTCGGGTGGTATGTGGAATTCGCTGGGTTGGTTGGATTTTACATAAGTTAATAAGAGTTATTTTCCTATTGTGATCTATGAGAACTTGTACTTATTATTGTGTTGATTTAATGGATTACTTTTCATGGTTAATATTCTAGTTATGTGCTAGTTATAAGGGTGGATCTATGATGTGCTATATCTGTGTCTCTTGTTCATGATTCGATAAGTATTTGAAAGGTTGATCAATGCAGGGGATAACAAGTGTTTTTGCAACTACTCGTGAGGGAATTAAACATTCTTGGTGACTCTGAGATGGAGTTCATAGACTTATAATCAAATATGAATTCATGACCTATAGCTTACATGTGTATCATATGTTTAAAGAAATGTATTTCATGTTCTAAGTAGTATAGGTGAAGTTCTTTCTTCAAGTGTAAATGTTTGGCATTTTCATCACTTTAATTATAACTATGGAAAGTTATAGGCAATTTTGAGCAGTGGTCTAGAGGCTATCCTAAAAATGTAGCTCAGATGTCAAAACCACATGCAAAGAACTAGAGGATTTGGGTCATAATCACATGGAAGCGGGCTTGCGCATGTGTTTTGGGCCTCATAAGCATACTCTTCCATTGTTGTGGGTGTGGTTGGGGTTAGACTTGTGAAAAGGCAGTTTCGGCTTAGAATTTGGTCAACAAAGGCTTTGGACTAACATATGGGTGTCTAGTGCTCCTGAGGGGTATCATAAGTTTTTGAATTGTAAGCCCCACTTCCATAATTGGAACTTGGAGGTCAAGTCATGTCGTAGTAGCACCCAGTCTCTCATTTACCTGGTAGCTTGTAAAAGTGGATAAATATTGGGTGGGGTGTTACATAGTGGTATCATAGTGGGTTTCGTTCTCTTTGGGTGATATTTGATACTACGTATTGGTATCAAAGTATTCAAGATCAAACAGTTGGATTGGATGGGCTAGCTATCATTGTTATGTATGCATGTGATTTATATGCATTCATTGCAGTGGCTATAGTTCTTATGTCTATAGTTGATGTTACAATTGAGTTACCATCGATGATGTCAATAGGTTGATAAGTTGGTGTCATTATATCTATGCATGTATATTGTGCTAATTTCGACTGATTTGTGTAGACAAAATAGCCTCCCTTGAATTTCACTAAGGTATGATTTTGATTATGTATATTTTATTTATCTAACATTGTATGTTTGTAGGAAGGAGAATATCATAGATTATGAGCATAATTGCGGATTACATATCATTGGACTCTCCTTATACATCAACTAAGAAGTAATGAGATAAGTAGTCTCCTGATATAATATATACACTAATATATACACTAAAAGTTGTAAGGCAGATAATGACAGGATAACTAAGTCATAGAAAAGGATTTCCAGGGCTGAGGAAAAGAAAGCTGAGGTTAATGTAGTGATCCTTTAGAGCTTATTATATTTGTAGAGACAAGTACAACCACCAACCAATCATGGATAAGACGAAAGGATTAATGGGGCATATGGTAGAAAGTCTCGATCACGATACAGGTTGGAAAAGGTTGACATAATTAGAGGTGGGATATGGTTGGATACACCTGGTATGGGAGGTAGTTCTTATGGGTTCTATTCTAGATCTACTCTATAGAGACATCATTTTCATCACCTCCATGACCGTTATAGGAGGAGTGAGAGGGGATACTTTCTAGATGAGTTCAATAAATCCTAGTCTCCTACATTTAGTGGAGATATGAGGAGACCATAAGATGTAGAAGAAAAGCTACTTGGCATGAAGAACTTCTTAAAATTTCATGATTATGCAAGGAATATGAAAGCGAGCATAACTATTTTCATTCTCAAGGGGAAATAAAATATTTGGTGGGAAGACCTGAAGTGTGTCAAAGGCATTAAAGTAGAAGCATTGGGTTGGCGTGAGTTTAAAATACACTTAGGAAAGAAGTAATTTTTTGAGAGATACTATGATGAAAAGGAAAAGGAATTCTATTGGTTCAAGATGTGATCTATGACAGATGAAGAGTATACAACCAAGTTTCTAAATTTGTTGAGATATGTTCCTTACCTTAAGGATGAGAAGACAAAGGTTCAAAGTTTCATCAATGGTGTTGGTGAAAAATTATAAGAGATAAAGACCTTGGGCTCAATCGCAGGGGCCAACAAAAAGGTACCTTGTAGTCTAGTGCAACACTGACATTTTCAACTTACTCTGAGGAAGTAAGGTGTCTCACACAAGGTATCCCAAGACTTGAGTTGGATAGGGACTAGAACAAAACATCGAGGGGTGTTATGCAACAATTATCATCCACATCTATTCAAGGAATCACATTATTAGACATGCAATAGGCACAAAGTATTACTTGCAACACATAAAAAGAGATAGGTAATGCTCTCATTCATGGATAATAAAATTTTAAAAATACCATATAAAAAAACACATTCATAAGAATAGAAAATTCCTAGAACTTCTTTCCACTAAACATAAATGATCATTACATCTTGGCACTTTGGCCCTTCAGGCAGAACTAGAAGAATCATTATACAATTTGGCTCAGAAAGAGAAAAACTAAGAACAAATCAATTTTAATAAACCCAATGACAAAATCTCAGAATATGATCTTTGCCCCCTCTCTATTGTCTTCTTCTTTGATTCTTATAAACTTCACTCACCTAAATTTCTAATCATTCCCTTAGATACTACAAAAATTACTCTTTGGTGTCTTTAATATTTTTTCTACAACTGCTCCATCTCTCCTCAACAACCTTTGTGAATAATGCTACACTTTCATTTTCCCATACCTTCCACTTGCCAACTTCTATGTCTCACAAATATTGGCAGATTTGATCCCTTTACATTTGTGATTTCTTGTGAAAGTACCCTTCAGTCAAACATGGTCAAAATGTGTCAAAATTCTATCCCCCAAAATGAAGGATGCAACAGGCCCCAACCACAATTGATTGACTCATCCCCGAGTCAATCCTTGGATGATGTTATTGCTTATTCTTGCAACTGTGTGGCTTTTGCATGTGTTTCTTCTTGCTAAACTTTTCCTTCACATGTTGCAAGTTCTACTTCAAATAAAGGATCCAACTCTGGGACAGATTGGATGTCTTAGGTCTTGAATCTGGTGTATTCAATGGTTACACACTGCTAGGAATCGAAAAAATAAGAAACTTTGTCAAGGAATGACATGGTAATTTCAACTGTTAGATGCGTAGGTCTGTTAGTCATGAGGGAATTATATTGGGTCTTCACTTAAGTGCTAAGAAAAACAACTTCTAAAAATGGTTTTGTGTTTGGGGTTTGAGGTCATCGAGCAAAGCCTTCGTGGCTCAAGAGCCATCCTCAATCAGTATCATACTTGGTATAAAAATATTATCGCATGCTTTCTTTTGACACTTAGAGGTGGTTTGGAATGCAAGAAACATAGTGGTTCCCATAGCAGATAACCCCACCATATTTTCCATGTCACTAACATGTATTAGTTACTCTTAGTCGAACCATAGCGATCTTCTGACACCCTCCTCCCACATTTACCCAAGTTAACTAGTCTACTTGAGGTAAACATGTGACGAGAGGCAACTAAGATGAGATTCAAATCCCCATGTACAATTAAGGAAATGGAATTGACAAAACCAAACCAATTTGACCTTCCACACATGCTACATGACCATCAAGAGACAACCAACCCTTCCAGGTGACCAAACCCTAAGACAACTTGATATTTGATTGATATGGACCCCCATTCGCTCCCATGACAAGCCATGTGTGTGACTGAGAAATTACATTCACTCCCACAATAAGGCATGCCAATGACTATGGGAATTTTCAGCTAGTTCTAAGCCAGTGACCCTGGATCATGTGCCCCTTTTTTAGGGCCAAGACTCAGATCACTGCCTATAACTTCATGAAACTGTAAGAAATGATAAATAATAATGGAATAAGGCTACTAATGCAACCAATGGTATAAGTTCATGATCTGACCCCTACTAGCGGGGACAAACATTTCCTCAAACATGTAACAAATATGTAATCTACATGTCATAACAACATATCAGAGCATAGGTGTCTCATACTTATTGGAGTTTCATAAAGAAGCATTGTTTCTCTATCACAATGGCTGCATTATCATATATTAGGTAATATATTCATTGTACATTCATTTGCAAATCAAAACATGATGACAACCTCACATCAATTCTATCATAAAACATACTCATAACCAGCATATAACTAAGAGAAATAAAAAGGGTATAGTAACCATAAGAATCATAAATAAACCAATATATTTAATGATGAAATACTAAGGAGAAATAACCCTTATTAATGAATGAATAAACCAACCAAGTCTGGGACTTCCATGAACCATCAGACTATAGATTGGCTGAACCAAATCCTTCTTTTAGAAAAACACCCTTGTGCCATTTTGCAAGCATGAATGTGGGACTCACAACAAAATGAATCCAAGTTTCCTTAGGGTTTATCGCAATCCCCACTAGATCAGTGGAACCTATTGTAGCTACAGAAACACCCTCCAAAACTTTTCCTTACACTCAATTTTGAATCCTTCCTTGGTCATTTACATTGTTTTCATAAACATCAAAACTCATTTCATGTAGTTTCTTGAAGTATTTTTCTCCCCTTTGCAAGCTGGGTAAACTGTCATATTTTTGCATGATTGAATGGTGCACAATGCGTAGAATATTTTTCTATTGGTTTCAAGCATCTATCTTTGTGTATATGAGTTATTCTAACCATTTAAACATTTTTCATACCTAAGCTACACCAGACCTCCCTAAGCTACACACTATGGATTTTTAGTCCTCTAGTTGTCACTTTTCCCTTTGGTACTAGACAATTCATAGATCTTGTCTCCCAAGACTGTTGCACTGAATATATTGTGTGTTGAAGCTCTCGCCTTGACCTCCATAATTATGCAATTCTTCATCCCAACCTAGCCTTCACTATGCACTGCATAATCACAAGCCTTCGAATCATTCCTGAAGCCTCTAAAATAAATAGTTGTGTAATATCCCAACCTCCCTTTTCTCCCAAAAATTTGCATTATTCCCTCTTAGTGACTATCCCCTCATCATGTCCCACTAGCTCTCAGAATTACGTAGCTGTTTCCCTCAATCCTGGTTGAATTGTACACTGCGCAATCTTAGCGCTCAAGCCTCATCCAATTCTAATTGAAATGCCTAGTTTCACAGTCAATGAGCCCTCTCTCCTAGCGAGTCACCTAATTTTGGCTCAGTTAATGGATCAAAATTTACTATCTTAGACTAGGGGGGTTTTAGACTGATGTAGTCTCATCATGAGTGAATTGTAGATGCAGGTACTCTATAATACCATGGAATGATGATGTAGAAGCAAATGAAGGATGCAAGCATGTTGAAAGGCACACTTATAGCTAAACACATAATCCAATCATTCAAGAAAAGTGAAGAGGCACTAGTTTTTAACCACCTTTCAACACTTGAGATTATTGAAGATTCCTTATCACCAAGCCATGTAGAGGTGAAAAGAAACGAATTCTCAAGATGTAATTTAGCACTCAAAAAAATTAGTTGCTTAACATTGGCACATCATCAAGTAGTCAATGTCAATATGTCATGTCATGTTATGTCATCAGTGGTCACATGTCACACCTTGTGGCTAATGATGTAACATATGTTTCATAAATATAGTGTAAAGTGAATGTCCGAAGGAGATGTGTGCAATACGAAGATTCATGTAAAGTTGAAAATTCATAGGAAGTCAAACAATCATGAGGGTATATGAAGAGTCAAAAGGAAGGTGAAGCATCACCTCCTCATTTTTATATATACTCCCTCATTATAAGACCAAAGGAATTTTCACCTTGGCTCCTCTTGTAAAGCATTAGAGTAATAAGAAAGTTATTTCGGGGAGAAAGGAATGGCTCCAATGCTCCACAACTAGAGCTAGTGATGTTCATTGTATACATGTGCCTTGGAAATTTTACTTAATAATCGAAGCCTTCAAGGCCAACATGTCATTCATGGATGGATTATGAATTTTCGTAAAACTATTTTGCAAATGTTTGTACTTCATGTTTTCTTTCACATGTGCTAATATAGTTGAACTATTTTGGTTGTTTTAGTGCTTATCTTACTGACAATTTGTTCAAATCGTTTTTATTGCTGCCCCATCCTTCTAGAATACTCCGTAGGACATTAGAAATTTTTTCTCATTTTTTGTTTCTAACAATCATTGTATCCTCTATGGACTATTATGTTGGATGTTAGATAGATCGTTTTGGTTCATATGTGTCTCTTCTTGGGTGTACTACTACCTCTCTCTTATAGGCTTGACTTCCTCCCCTAGAATAACTTTGAAACATTTACAAATGAACACTGACCAGGAACACCTTCTTGCTTTTCAGAGGCACCATTGCATCCCCCTTTCTTCTTGACAGTTAGAGCCAAGGAAATCTTTAAGAGCTTGGCAACTCGGCGTTTATATCGGATGGTACTCCTACACAAAATGGTGTGAGGTATAATTGGGAATTCATATCGGTGATGTCTCTTGATTGTTGACGAGTCTAGCATAATTAATATTTTTGGTGCTATAAGGAGGGAAACCAAACTCTTATGGCTCACAACTGCACCAACCCCAATCTTACTTCCTCACTTGAGCTTCAAAAAACATTGACTTGAAAACAATAGTCAATTGCTCCTTGCACAAAGAAAATGAGTGATATGATACCAACCTGATCTGAATGTGGAATATTAGTTTTCTATGATAAGATCCTCATTAGAATACAGAAATTTGCTAGAGGTTTATACTCCAAAATAGCAAGTAAAAACATGAGTTTTTATGTGTGTTTTCTTAAGTTAATTTCATGAAATACTTTAAACATGAAATCAAAACACTTAATGGAAGCATGCATCAATTAGTAATGCACAAACCATTATTAAAGGAGTTCACCCCTCCTAAGCTACATCTCCTTTGATCAGCTCTAATGGCATGACCCCTTCTCATTATGCTCAATGTTTGGAAAAGAGGAGTACATAAAGTGTTGAGAAATGGAATGGTTAGTTTCTCCTTCAAAGGAAAAACTCCTAAAAGAGTTATGATGCAATATACATGTAAACCTAGAGTCCAACATGTAAACTTTTATCAAACAAAGGCATCTTACACTAAGACCCCATACTCCAATCTCAATGAGCATCAACATTACCACAATCCACTTGAAGTAGATAAACACGTCTCTTCTCAAAAAAACATAGAGAAAAGAGGAATAAAATCTACAACAATGATGTAATAGTTGTTGAAGAAAGCACATGGATAGTAGAAAACCCCTGCAAGGTCATATCCATCTTCAAATTCCTCCATAAACTAAAGCAACACTCTAGTTGACTATGGCACCCATAGACTTCAATATGAAAAATGCCTATCTAGAAGTGCTCCTTTGATTTTGAAACCTACTCCAGTGATTCCAAAATGTCCAAAAATGGCTACCTAGCCTCTTTTTTCACCCAATTTGGTAAAAAACTGGAGAAGTTATGACCTCTCCTAGTTTCTCCACTATACGCTCTACAAATTGCACAAAATCCGAGATCATCCTACAAATTTGCCCCATTTTCCGCTAACGGAGGGGAAAATTCCCTGGATTTCTAGTAGATTTTTAGGACCATTAATTTATTCACCAAGGCCGAAAATCCAAAATATTGGTCATATGAGGGGCCATGCGCCTAGGGGCAGGCCCCTAACACTGGTCCCTCCCTCCAGCAGTTACATAATATGCTAGTGGTTTAATTTGGGTGTGTTTACATGGGATCTATTGGTAGTGGCTGTTATCAATCTTCATTGGCCTTGACCATCAGCGGTTATGGTGTTCACATGAGGGGTGGTTAAGTCTACCCGACCCCCAAACATTGGAAACATAAAATGTATTATGAACCTGCCTCCCTTACATGTTAAGAAACATGGTGCAGGCATGTTGGTGAGTTCTATGGTCTGTGCTATGGGAGGTCACGGGGTTGATCACAACCTCTGCCTTGTCTGTCATAAGAAAAAAGAAAAAAAACTATTAACATGAGGAGGACGTGTGGGGGCATATGGCTTAGCCACGTGTCACCACCTCATTGTCCCAAACAAAAGACATGTGGACCAATAGAACGATGCCACCGAGCCCGAGAATATTTTGAAGAATATATCGAAGGAATATACCATGGGAATATAGCAAGATTATTCCTTTTCATGACTAGGTTTTATGGATGCCCAATCAACATCCTTATCAAAACCTGCAAAAAGTTTACATGTTTGAGCAAACGATCAAAACATGATATCTTGACCATATGATATCAATTTTCCACGAAATGAGTTGCACCGAAATCAAGAAAAAGAGATCTATGCAGTTGTTTAGGTTATAAACCATTCTAACAGCTTTGAATTTTTGGCAAATTTTGAGTTCCTGATCACTCTTCCCCACTAAAAACTTTTGGTGCCAAAAATTTCACTTTCAATTGTTCAACATTTGAAGGTATAGTTGCTTCACTTTTCCAAACTCGATCCAATCGATGACTGTAGTGCATTGAATTGACTGTAGTGCATTGAATTCTACTTGTCTTGCCTGTTTCTCAAGCTGAACTTGAAATATAACCCAACCAAAGAATTCAAGTTCAATGTTCTTCTCGGCATGTCCACGTTGTTATGACCATCCAGAGCAACATCCCGCCCAGGAATAATTCCCATGGTAATCTTCTGCAAAATCCTTATCAAGGATAATATCCAAAAAGGACTTTGAAAAATGAACCAAACAATTTTCACATAATGAATACTTGTATAACTGAGTGCTCAACACATTTGTAATATACTAAATGTGCAACAAGTACTCATACAACATTTTTAAAATTCTTTTTTAAACTACAAATAGAAATGCATTTTACAGTGTGGAATAAACTTGACTCCCAATTTTTCCATTCAAATTGACTATCAACAAGCCAAACTAGCATAACAATGCCGAAGAAAAAATTGCTGCATATAAGTCATTTTTTTATGAACATCACTTTTACAAATCTCCCAACTATAGGGAAATGCAACTACTGAAAAAAAAAGATTTAAAAACTTTAGCAGGAAAAAAAGTCAGCCCATTTCTTACCCAACCAAGTAAATGAACCATCTATTTGAACTTTTTCTCATTTTGGAGCTACTTTAGGGATGGTCGCATCTTGCACGACTTTTTATTTTGTCGCTTCCTCTTCTGGTGCTTGCATCATTTGCTTGCCTTTGATAGGATAAAGTGATTGAGACAATTTCCAACACTTTACAATGCAATGCCCACTGATATTGTAGTGAGTGAAAAAGTTATTTTGAGCTTCTCTTATCTCACATGTCCTTAACAATGGATGAGAATTTATCTTTTCGGTTTCAATTCCATTAGACATAAACATATTCTTGATGATTGCTTTCCTTTTATAGAAAATATCTACACAGTGGTTAGGTGGAAGGAAAAAGGTGCATAGAAATGCATTCCTCAACATGTTATTCAAATTAGCATGTTTTTTTCGATTACGAAAAGCATTTGAATTAATAGGACAATGATACCTCTTTTTTTTGTCCTCTAGGTTATGCTTCTTGCGTGAGGAAAATGCATGGAAAGAATAACTTAGTTTCATTTCTTATTCAACTTGTTCATCTCTCTTTGGAGATGATTTTCACTTCAAGTCCTCCTTATACTTGAGGAACCAAGTAGGTATTGATTCTAGATTCAAATTCCAACATCTTGCCTCCTCATGTCCTCTCTTATGGCAAAAGGAACACAATACCCATGTGTTGTCGCTAGAAAACCATTCTTCTTTTGAAACATAGCCTAGGCCTTCATATTTAGGCCTCTCGTTTGCCTCAATTAGATTTTTAATGCCTTGATGGTTCACTCGAAGGCCTCCTCCCTTGTGACCCATCTTGGTCAAGAGCTTTCAACCTCTCTTTTGATTCTGGATGTCTCCTCTTGGACCCTTTTTCTTTCTTTGTTCAGCTGCTCCTTAAATTTGGGATTTGATAGAACCTCATCCTCCACATCATGTGGAAAATAAGGTAAAAACTTGTCCACTTAGCTTCTCTGAGGGACTTTCTACACTAGCATCTTGCATAAGAGTTGTAGAAAAACATGAATATTATGGAGAAGGTGGTGGTTTATCACCATTCTTCTTACTTTTTCCCTTGGAGAACATTCTCCTCTTGGAGGTCTAGATCTTTTGCCTTGCAATTTGGTATTCCTCTCTTCATAGAGGACTTTCACCATTTTTTCCATGTCTAAGAAAGCCTTACTAAAATCTTTCACATCTACTAACATTCTTGCTCTCCTTTCCAAAACCTTCTCATCACTTGAGCTTCGAAACACATTCACTTGCAAACAACAGTCAATTGTTCCTTGCAAAAAGAAAACTATTGCCCTGATACCAACTTGATTTGAATGTGGAATATTAGTTTTATATGCTAAGATCCTCATTAGAATACAAAAATGTGCTTTAGATTTGTACCCCAAAATAGAAAGTAAAAACATGAGTGTTTATGTGTGTTTTCATAAGTTAATTTCAAAAAAAACTTTAAACATTAAATCAAAACATTGAATGGAAGCATGCATCAATCAGTAATAGACTAGCCATTGTTAAAGGAGTTCACCCCTCCTGGGCTACATTTTCTTGGATCATCTCTATTGGCATGGCCCCTTCTCTTTTTTTTGCTGAAGCAAGAGTATTACCTTCAATACCATTAAGCCAACAAAAATTTACATAGTGTACAAAATTCCACCAGCACCATGGACTCCGGTAGAAAAATGCTAACTGCCTAAGGCATTACCCTAAACCTAACAAAGATTGCTTCTGAACCCTAGCAAAAACAAACAAAGTTTGCACCACGTGGACAAAAAAGCAGAAGAAACCCATGGATTCATCGGAACTCGTGCTCCATTGACATGCATATTTGATCTTAATCATCTAATCACCCCTAGAAATCCACTGGCAGAGGAAGAAATTGCTCGACAAAGTAAAATATTGTTTGATGGACCAGCCCCACAAAACTACATGAACGTTCCTAACCATGGATCTACCCTATGAAATCCAACGGTTGGGAGGCATATCACACAAACCGAGGAATTTGAACAATAGTGCCCGAGGAGGGGAGTATTCATTTTCACCCCCCTGCCACGTGTAGGAAGCCTAATGGAATGGCTCCCAAAAAACACAAACCATTTCCCACCTAAGTGATGAGCGATCACTTGAAGAACACCATAGAAGTGGTTTTTCTTCCTGAAAAGGAAGATAATGGAACTTACGGCTGCCGGAAAAACCATACTTCCCACCCTTCGCAATCTCTCGTTAGTGCGAGGCATGAAACCCTAGTATGATGTGATCCTAACCCCAGTGTTTTAAATAAAATATCTAAACATTTGTTTGGAGTGCATCTAGGCTAGTTTGGCCTCATGATTTGGTCTAAATACCAGCAAAACTAAAAATAATACTAATTATGTGGTTTTTCTATTTACATCAAATACTACATTATCATGATAAAATGTAACATTTCCATGAATAAAAAAAAGTTTCATTGCAAACATATTTATTTCACTCTACTTGAAAATACAAACAAAAGGCTGTAAAAAAAGTAAACTTATGACTTGTAAATTTTACCAAAAAAGTTACAATGATACAATATTATTGAAATGGATCCAAAAATAGTTCTCATTTAGTAAAAAAGAGGTATGTTATATGAACATTTTTCAAAATAATCCATAAACACATGTGAGAGATGCTATCCATTA
This sequence comes from Pinus taeda, assembly GCA_000404065.3. Classification (NCBI taxonomy): domain Eukaryota; kingdom Viridiplantae; phylum Streptophyta; class Pinopsida; order Pinales; family Pinaceae; genus Pinus; species Pinus taeda. The sequence goes on from APFE031227577.1 coordinate 21,395, forward strand.
TTATGGGTGTGTAGATATGGATGAAAGGAAACAAATAGATGGAAGCACCTATAGAGAATAATGTAAGTCTTGATAAGTGTCTTATTTATTAAAATCTATGTGTAGAAATATATGGCATATATTGTATATATTCTTTTAATTATATGTGTTATTACCTACAATAACACATATAATACATATTTAAAATACATCTGTTGTATAAAATATATTTTATGATAAAGATGGAAACTTTCTAAATAAAAACCACAACTTGGATTTTGATATCCTTGAATAGTGTGACATTGATCCCATGACAAAGAGACAAATCAAACAATGACCCACTCACAATAGAGTGATAGGCAGACTCATGGTCTCCTAGTCCAACCTAAGGATAAAATACAGAAAAAAAAAAAAAAAAAAAGAAAAAAAAAAAAAAAGACTAAAGGCACAATAATAATCTAACATGATCAACACTTGTCATATCTACTACAATCAAATACACATTACAACATTGATAAGAGATTAGAAAAATTCCTAAACCCTTCTTTCCCAAACTATAACTCTATTAGTAGAACAAAATGTTCTAAATTTATGTAGCAACAATAAGCATGAGCAAGGAACCATCAATGGATTAATGAACTATGGAAATATTGAGTATCAATTAAACTATTGGTTATAGAGAGGGTACAAATTTTCACTTAATTATTTTATTGTACATCGAAAATTTAATTTATTTGTTTATAATGTTGTCTCTCATATATCTTTAAAGGTTATGTAAATATTGGTTGTATTAAATTGTAGGGAACTCACACTAATATCAATTCAATAATTTGCTGAGAAAAAATGTACAAGAAAAAGTAATGGTGTTTGTTTTTGAATTTACTTAATCAACAATCAATTCCCAAATGATCAGTTAATTGCTCATCGTGCATACCAATGTTCAATTCATGAACTGCTAATGTTTAATTTTGAGTGAAAAGATTTAATGAGGCTTGCCCAAAAGACAAATAATTGAGGTTGTTTAGTGTTAAAAAACTAGTAATGCTTAATTTTGAGTGAAAGGATTCAATAAGACTTGACCAAAAGACAAATAATTGAGATTGTTTAGTATTCGAAATTAATTCCATAGTAGCCATTTATGAGTCGATGTTTGGGTGCACACCAAGACTCATCATCATGAAAAGTACTTGGAGAGAAGAGTGCAAAATGTATGAGATTAATATAGAATAGAAAGATATGAAATATGAAAGAATCCACTAATTAATAATTTTTATTTAAAGAGATTTATTAAACTATCATAAATTTTATTAGATTCATTGATTGTATTAATTATTACTATTGATAATTCAGAATAATAAAGTGAATAATTAAAATTATAAGTATTGTTATTATTAATTATTATTATGAGTATTAATTACTTAATAAGTATGGATAATAAAGCTAATTAATAATAATAATAACTCTTATAATTGAATTAATCATTGTTGTTAATAATTTAATAATTATTAAAAGGGGATAGTGATATCTTTAGGTTAGATTAATAGAGAAGGCCTAGATGATATGATTGTTAAGATTAGGAGGTAATAAGGAGGAAAGGAGGGAATAAGGAGAAGGGATGGGAGAGAATGTTATCGGGAAAACTAGTGTCCATTGAGAGCTGCTAGTCCCACTAAGATGGGTAGCTATCTTAGAAACAAACAAACTAAAGTTACTTGTGTTTTCCTTTATGAGAGATAGACGAGAGAGAAGCAGAGAGTACCAACCTCAGTCTTTCGCTTGGCTCCTTGCTTGTTTCCTCCCCCCTCTTATAGATCTTCATCACTCTTTACTCACTTGTCCCACTTCAAATAACACCTGTAGAGTCAAAGCATCATCATACCATCAAAGAATAGAGATCTATAACCATAAAAAATATAGCATCAGATGTATATTAAACATACAAATGCATACACCAATACAAGATTTAGAAATATACAAGAATATGGAGAAAAACTCGAATACCTTTATTGATAGAAGTAGTAGAAGAGAGGATTACAACACAGCGGTTTGACCCAGTGCCATCCTCCCAGTATGAAAGCCCTCTTCACCTCATGAAAAGCTAGATCACCCAACACTACAATGTTTCACAAAGAAACCAACAACACTTCCTTACGAAAATACAAAATTCTGGCCTACCAATCTCTAGGATGAGGGATCCATATGTAGATATTTACAGGGGGTGAGTTAGCTTTTGGGATTTTGATTAGTGTCATTTCTTTGATAATTATTAGTTCCACTTGGAGATTTCATTATCTCTTGCTCATCCCTAGGCGAGTTCAAAGAGGCAAGTGTCAAATGAGTGGTTTCTAGAAGATTCTCTGGGTTTCCACCTAGAAAAATACCTCTACCATTTGTCTGCTCTCACTCATCGTACCATATAGAAGGGATTTTTAGTATGCATCACACCCTCTGTGTGTAACAGGTGAGATGCATCGCACCCTCAACATGTAGTAGTCTGTATGGTCTAGTTTTGACTAGTTCTGAGCAGTTTTTCAAGGAGAACTTCTGGGAAATGATATAATCAGTTGCCCTTGTTTAGAAGCTCTTGGTTTATGGACATATGTGATTGGGGTTGCAGTGCCCAAATACGTCAATAATAGTTGCCCACTAAAGCATGAGGTCATAAATCTTCTGATGTTGGGTGAAATGCTTTGTCATGAGGATCCGAGGTTTTTTGAACTGGAAGGTGACCTATAATAAGATACAATACAATACATTATCTTCATAATATTTTCATGATCTAGCTTAGACGAACATTCCCATGCTCAACTTTATATATTCATTTTCATGTACATAGGCCAGAAAACCGTCTGTGTGGCATAGTGATGATTCTAGTAGAGCCATCATCCCTTGGCTTGGATGATTATCTGTGCAGCTATGATGTACATTTGATGTCTTTATTTTCCTGAATATATCGCAGCCCAGATGGATGAAACTAGATCGAGTCTCTTCAAACTCATTCAATCTTCACCCAGAGTACAAGTCGATCCATTTGAAAAGATGTTCTAATGTCGAAAATGGAAAGACATCGCCTGATTACCACCTAATGATGTAAGATGTTAACAAGCGCGAGAGGCATCATTGGTAATGATGATGACCCTCAAGGTATTGGAGTATAATTCATGTGGTGTGAATACATGATTTGATTTCGAACACCACGTAAAATATTTCACTCAAGGACCATTGATGTAACCCTGTCGCCGGAAGTGAGAAACTTGCCATTGAGGCATGCATGCTTCAAAGTACTAAAAGGGTTGTTCCTAAGTTGACTTCTTGGATAATGATGAGATGTCGACAAGAAGTGACCCATCGTAGGAGGGCCTTAATGAATCCCACATCTACAACACGAAACGGAGCAAATGATTTTGTGAAGGTGAAAACAATCTGATGATACAAAGTTCAAGGTGGCGGTCATGAGATAATGGAGTGTGAAGGTATTGCAGCAAATGAGGCATAAGCTAGGTTGGTGAATACTCTAAGCGACTTCTCTTGAACATATCGATGACACTGAAAATGGATTGGTAGCGTTAACCCCAAAAATGGATGGTACAAAGGACCAATGGTGAATGACTGGTGAATGGAATAGCCTAACCCAACTCGATCATGGTGATGGAGTGAAAGTGTCATGTTCAAGAGCGACCTACTACCAATGAAGTTATTCAAGTTTTCTTCCCAATTCTTCCCTGCTCATTTCTGAGCAGTACCTCTTTATTTTTTCCAAGCTTGACGAGGATAACATATGCTTGTTCCATAATTTTCCCTTCGGGCAAACCTGTCGCTATGTTTTAGCGAGCCTAGCGACATTAAAACTCACTCTTGTTTGTAATGAACAAGTTTGTCACTATTGTTTTAACAAGTTTAATGAAAAAGATAACTCAGTCCTTTTTAGTTTTAGAGAGTCTAAAAAGAGATGGAAAGGAAACTCCAATAATCCTTTTTTGAAGTATAATCCCTTAAGTCTGAAAAAGTATAAAATAATACAAAAGGGATGACTTTTCTGATCACTTTAACGAGCCAAAAAAGAGAAGCGATTTATCTTTTTGTGTAATGATCCCTCAGGTCGAGAAATATTAAAATATAGAGGACGGATGTCACTTCCAATCACTTTAATGAGCTGGAGGGGGCAATTGCTTGGCAATCTTTTTATATTTTCGGAGTCTAAAAAGAGCTTAAAAGAGACTCATCTTTGAGGAACGAGTGATATTTTTGGGTAGTAGCTGGTTCCAGGTATGGTTTGGAACTTTTCAATCATGGCAGTGTAAAGAAGATGGCTAACAGAATCACTCATCGTAGCTGTTCCTAAAAAGGGTAAACAATCAAGTAGAGGCAGATGATCTGCTAAAACGTGGAGGTGATGGTAAGAACATGACCAAGACTCAAAACCTTATAGTAATGCAATCAAAAAGGTTATTTACCTAAAGTGGGTTCATTTTTTAATGAGCTTGAACTCTAGGGGAACATATGCTCATAACTAGGTTTATTTTTTAACGAGCTTGAACTTTGCGGAAACATTGCTCATGCCAGTCATATAATAAGGATGTCTCTCATTAGTAGGTTCATTTTTTAGGGAGCTTGCTCCATGTGTAAATTTACTCCAGAGCCTTTTATATGTAAGCTAGGAACGACCAACTATTGTCCTAGGGGTTAAATAACTACTGAGGTTAGGTAGGTTAGCTTCTCGATGGGAAACCTTTCCTTTACTTTGTCGTTCCGGTCAGTCCCGGCAAAGGTGAATGGTTGACTAAACCAATCACCTAACTTAAGCAGTTGAAGTTACTAAAAGCTTCGGGGTTAGAGTTACGCTGGTCACTTTTCACTTGTGTACAAAAGGTTTGCATGCCCCTAGGTATAAAGAGAAGTAGAGCTTCTAGGTTACCATATGGAAGTTCTTACATTAAAGCAAGGTTGTTTTGTCCGCATTTGCAGACAAAACACTTCCTTGGCACTGCCCATCAAAATAGACAAAGCTGGAAGGTGGGAGATTCCACTCACATAACCTTTGACGAGGGAATCCTTTTCTAGTCTAATCCCATTTTCCTAAATGGACGAGTTTGTCAGACTAGTCATATATCCTACAAGGAAACCTACCTTATATCTAGAATTTTCCTACTGAAGCAGACCAGGGCGCATGCCCCCTAGGTTTATTCACATTCACCAAATCACTCGCGCTCCTCAAGTGAACGGACTAGAGGTTGATGAGACACTCCTTGTGAAAAAGGACCAGTTAGGGATGGAATTTGACTAGTAGCCATGTTTGAATGGGGGAATGAAAGCTGGTCAATGTGCTGGACCATTCTTCTTTCATATAGGAAACGTATCACTTGAAAGAGTGAGGAAACAATAGCTCCCATGCTGTAAATTTAGTCATGCCAAAGGAGTAGATTATAATATAGAGGCCCTTGGACTACAATCATGTTTAGATGAACAATTTTCCTTCTCAAAGTTATAGGAAAATTTGGAAGGATGTCTAACGGTTGACTGGTTCCTTTGTTGAAGCCTGACAGATTTTGAATCTCAGGTAGAAGTGTTGGTGAACCAAGCGCTTTCCAATCAGTTGAGGAAAGGATACTCATGAAAGCCCCTTCATCTATGATAGTACCAGCCATGATCATCCTATAAGCTTGTACTATGATTCAGAATGGTACATTAGATGGTAGGCGGGGTCTCCCTAATAGATTCCAATGGAAGGAAATGACTAGATTGCTTGGAGGAGGGACCGAATAAACGGCTGGATGAATCTCTAACAAACTTACCTCCTGCGGTAAAGGAACGGGCCGATTTCCCCCATGTTCATCGGATTCTGCGTTAACAAAAAGAATTTGAACAGTGTCATTCTCATTCTCTTTGGCATCTGTATAATCTGAAGGTGGACCTTCTAAAGTTAAGACTGGGTTGACTGCTGTCTCTACCTATTGACTTTGGTCTAATGTGGACTTAGAGGCTTTATCTTCAATGATAGGTGCTTCGACCAACAACAAAGGTGTGTCAGTCAGATTTTCAACTAGAGATGGACTGGGCAAGAGTTTCTTGTATCCAGGAGGAAGTCCCTGCAATGAAGGATGACGGTTATCCAAGAATCTTTTACCTTCGTCCAGGAAATGACAACGGTGGATGGCATGATCATCTTCACACAGTCTACAAGGAAATTTGGATGTTCCTTTATGTCCATTGACTTCATTTTCACTAGTTGATGGTGTGCTCTCAACATGATCGTCAGAGGTTGAAGACACCGGATTGTGCAATCGGGGAGACCAGCCCCTTAAGATCCGCGAGATGCAAGGACAATCTTGATGGTAGTGGTCTCCTTTGCAAATGACACATGGATATTTAGGTATGGATGGTGTAGTGTGTGGATTTTTTCCATATGATGCATGACTGCCCCCTTCCGTTGTTGGCTTCTTCTTCTTCTTCTCCTTCCCTTTCTTCTTCTTCTCAGTTACTTGGTTTTTAGCGTTACTAACTTCACCAAGCGAAGAGGAAGAAGGAGAGGGAGAAACAAACTAAGTAGAAAGTGGGGGATCGACTTTAGTATCATCTCGTTGTTGATTTGATTATGGAGGAATTATGATGTTTTGATGATAGAGGTTGAGAAAAGCCATACTAGCAGGCCAATTGTGAGTCTTGGAAGGGACAATGTAGCCATATGTGGAGCACCAACATCCCCCCAAGGAGAGAGAGGACTAGGATTCCCCCCGAGGGGAAATCCTTGATTGGTGGACTACATTTTCTCAACCTAAGACCAATGAGGGAATAGTGATGTTATACCAATTAAAATAATTTTATGACGCTTTGACAGAACTTGGTTTCTCACTTTTTAAGAGTTGAGAAAAAGGTAAAGATGACTCTAGTCTTCTTTGATTTTTAATGAGCTTGAAGTGACAAGTGCTCAGATGGACCTTTTCTTTTAAGGAGTCTGAAAAGGAATGAAAGTGACTACTCTGGAAATCTAGACAAAGGGATTACCAAATCAATCACAAAATTGCAGAGTACTTTTTATGTACAGCAGTCAATCTTCCCGAATGTTGTGTTCAGTGCATTATGATCAATAGGGCGACAGACATGGATTCCTAAGGATAAAGGATATAGCCTATTGTGGTCTCCCAATATATACTTGATGGTACGTCAGAGCACAAGTCTATACTGGCACTTGTCGTATCAAAGAGGAGGAATGACCCAACCTACGATGAAAATGATAGTTACCAGGCTTTACGACGCTGAAATACATCTCTAGCCTAGACTTCTAGATGTTGTGCATTAGGTCCCAAAGCATTTTTATGTTGTGCTATACAACAACCCACCATTTCATAAAATTTTACTTTAGAAAACTATAATATGAAATGGGTCCCTTTTAGATTAAATTGGTATTAACTTATCATTCCTCAAAAGGTCTAAAAACAAACAAAACATCATAAAACCTTTTGAGTTAATACATAATCGGTCCTATAATAAAAATGAATAGTTCTTTATTATTGCAATAAAGCGATCGCAAGATCGCATACCGCAATAATGAAGGATGCATAACAAAAGACCCATTGGTTTTCCCCAATGCGACAAGCGCGGATAACCATCGGCTATTGGGAAAATAAGCAATCACAACAAAAAAGTCCCTCTCCTTGCTCCGATGCAATATCACTATCAGCAATCGGGGAATGCGATATGAATACAACGAAGCATCTTCTCCTTAAAGCTCCCGATGTGAGTTAAGCAATATCGCTATCGGCGATTGGGGATTCCACAATAACTTAAATAAAACTGCTCAAGGTTTCCTCCGATCACCGATTGCGATAAAGCCAAGTGCGACTTTAAAAAAGGATTGATATGGCTTCGGCATATTGTATTAATTATTATTAAAAGCCTTTCTCTTCCCAATAGTGATTCACTTGCACCCAACCGCTAGAAAATCAAATCCACGATTAAATAGACTGTTCGGATAATAAAGGATATGATGAGCTTTTAAATGATTGGCAGGCTTAAACAGCCAATTAATGGAGCAGTTATGCCAAAATCCCTTCAGAGATTGTATCCGCGGGAGCCTTATGATAATCTTCCATTATTCATTGATTGCCATAATTCTTCCATACTTGGTTTCGCCATCTATTCTCTGCATTAGGTTAATTTTATCTCTTGTGTAGAGCTTCTCCATAGTGGCAAATTCAGACCAAATGGGGAGGAAATCTAAGAAATTTGGAACAACTTCATCCTTTGTGGTAACAGGACAACATGCTGCCGATCCGGGACTAAGTAAAAAAGGATTAATCTGACATACCACATGTCTTGGTCTCGATAATACTACTTGGCAAAGTATTTACAACGTGGTCGAAGCCAAGGAACCTCAACAAACATCGGTACAAGCTACAGTAGGCTCAAGCCGAAAATCCGATGCGACTCTAAAAGATTTGGCTGATTCCTACCTACACAGGATAGCGGCTTGAGAGCAAATTCTTCCATATACCGATTTGGTGAGATGGGCCGTTGAAGAAATTCCAATTATGAACAGAACATTCCGCACTATTGATGAAGGAGTATTTAGTTCATTTCAGCTGAATGATTTGAGATAAATGTACCATTTGCCCGAACCAAAGAAGAAGTACAACAAAGAATTTCTGGAAAAGTTCAGAGATGAAAATGAAACTGAGTCGGTGCCTATACGGGAATGGAGACAGAACTCGGTGAAACAAAAACATGAGTCTTCGGGTAAGTACTCTGTCGATTCTTTATGTTCTCCTTATTTTTATGCTGGAGCTATGATGTGTCGAATGTGGGGGTTGCATGACTCCTGAAAATTTTCCATAGAGATGGTACCTTTAATGGAAGCCGCATGCAATAGTGAAATCATGGACTGGGGGAATATATTATCTGATAAATTAGCAACAACCATTCTTGAGTTCAGAAACAAATTCTGTGTTACTGATAGATTTGTCCCTCCATTTTACTTTAGTGCCTACATTTTAGACACCCTTTGTTTTAATTCTGAGTTTCCTGTGCTAGGGTGGAGATGGACTCCACAGGACCCCATGCCCATTCATATCTATCACCAGAAGTTGTGGAAAGCCCATTATAAACACCACCTATATCAAGTCTGCAATGGATTCACGGTACCTATTTACTATGGAATTTTTAATAAACCTACCCCTAAGATTTCCCCTCAAGTAGAAATTCACTTAACAGCTTTAGGAACCTAGTTCAGAGAAGATAAATTTACCTATGTGAGAGTTTTCGGTAGTCAAGCCAGCCCTCATATCCTCCCCTTGTATATACCAGACAAACTATTAGCTCAAGAGATAGCATATTAGCTTACATCCGCATCAGCTACAAATATTCTAAGGAATTCAAAGAAGAAAGTCTGGCCTCCTTTTCCTCTAAGGTGTGGCGTCTATACTCTGCATGATTATAAGCAAGTAGAGAAAGAGGCAGAAAATATTAATATACTAAATCTCGCCACTCTGCCTAACAGACACTTTGATCCGAAAAAATTTGTCTATAATGTTCTAGAGCAGGCCAAACTCACTAAATTTGAACATAAAGAAGATGAGTTTGATGACCTATTTTCCTTCGCCGAGTCGCTATTTCAGGTGCAAGCGATAGCTAAAATGATATACCATGACAACAGGTTAGTTGAATTCAACAAACTTAGAGAGCAGAGGCTGCAAACTCTACCTCTAGATTTGTTAGCCACTACCCCAGTGACTCAGTCAAGCGAGCCTGGGCAACAACTTACCAATGAACATCCTGCTACATCAGAAAATTTTGAAGAAGTCCAGAGAAGAGAGCAGGAGGAACTTTGGATGAAAGAATAGGAAGAAGCACAGAGGAAAGAGAGAGCGAAAGCACAAAGGAAATAATAAGAGAGAATATGTGAGGAGGAATAGAGAAGGCAGCAGGAGCAGGCAGCAAGGATGTGAATGTCGACACTCAGATTGACCCGAGATTGCTCCAGGAATGGCAGCAATTTGATTCAATTATAAGAAATCTTGAGAGCTCAAGGGATGCTGATACATCCAAAGTAGCCGCTACATATGATACAGCATCAAAAGAGGTTCCAAGCAAAGGACCAATGGTCTAACCCCCAACTACAGAATTAGAAATAATTCCCAAGGATCTTTCGGATCAAATCATTTTGCAGGTAGAAGATATTCCTCCGTTGGATGTCTTCTATAGCTCAAAACACAAGGCTGTAATAAAGCGACAATGGAAAAGGAGAAGGATTGATCAACCTTCCCTGTTCCATGAACAAACAATAACATCCAATGTAGTTTGGAAAGAAGAATTTGACCCTTCCGACGACCTGAAAAAATTGTCCCAATATGCTAGTGCCTATTCGGAAGCCACCATGGACAAGGCATCGGAGGTGAGCAATTTGTTGAAAGAAAAGGATCATGTAATTGCTTCACTACAAACACAACTATCAAAGGCACAACGGAAAGCAGAACAACTACAACAACAATTGTCCACACAACAACAGTTAAATAACCAACTGAACAAACAGTTGCATGAAGAGAAACAGAGGGCAGATTCAGGAGTGATTCAGAGACAGAAAGAATTATCAGAGGCATTAGAAAAATTGAAGGCAATGAATGAATAGATGGTAAAAACAAAAGATGAGCAAATTGCTCAATTATCAGCTCAAATAGAGAAGTTCAAGAGTCTTCCCCAGCCTGCCGATTTCAGAGCAGAGGCAATACAGATTAATAAGGCACTGATAACATAAATAAGATTGTTGTGTCATAAAATTGCCCAAGTTGAACCTCTGTGTGACATAATGACATCTATAATAGATAAATTAGTTGATGCTAGACAGGATTTAGAGCAATCCGATGAGACTTTAACAGATTTTCTTACTTGGAAGGACACTAATGAGGGACAGGCAACGAACTTGCCTAAAATCTTAGAATCCCATAAAGAAATTCTATTCATGGAGTGGTAGTCCCAATTGATGACAGTAGAGAGAGTGGTTTCTAGATGCAAATTATCTACTAACAATTTGATTGATTTGATTAACAATATTCTGTATTTGTCTAACATGATCTCTCAATGTAGACCAGGAAAATTATTTTCATCCAAAACATTGGACCAATCATGTTACCAAGAGCTAGAAAAGAATGGGAGATTGATATCAGGGATTAAAAGTTTAACTTGGGACACCTATTGCTTGTTCCTAGGAAAACCATACAACCAGAGAGCATCCCTCAAATGCCTAACAGATGCAATCGGGTGTATCATTCCTGATATACATGATGCCACCTGTGCTGCTCAAATCAATTCTCGTCTCAACCGCCCTTAAGAAGTGGAACTGATGCTGGCGATATGCCAACTCAGGTCAAAAGGCAAACAACCAAAGTGATGAATCATGCTGCCGACTATCAGATTACTGTGAGAGGGAGATATTCAAGATCGAGTTATACCAATTTAGTAGCATTTTAATTTTGTAGTTTGTTAGTTTAATTTAGTATTTATATACCCTTTCATGTATTTAGAAAGGGTCGTAAGTTTCTGTATATGACTTAAGCCTGAAGTTGCACTAATGTACTTCAGGCATATTCTTTTATGAAAACTGGACCAATTATTCCAAATTTTGATAACGAAGCTTTTATGTGGATGTGCACTACTACCTTTATTTAAAAGTATTTCTGAGTTGGAAGAAGGAATTTGAATTGCGATTGACGTTAGGAATGATTTGCAGCTCATATGGTACTATTATCTATGTCTGAATTTATTCTTCTTATGTGAATTGTTGTTTGATCAATCTTTCTATTATTGAATATATGCATGTGTTTTAACAACAGTCTTTATACTTTCCACTACCAGATGTTTACAGTTTGCTATTCTTATAATCATACATGTATCATTAATATAAAAAGAGAAGTGTAACAATGTTTTATCAATTACTTCGTTCAACTATTTGAATGAAGAAATTATTATTTAAATGAATGTCTTTGTTTATTGAATAGTCTCATGTATATGCCTATTGATGAACACAGATCACCAAACATTGCACTTAAGAATAGAAGCTTCTCGGGATAAAATATTCATTTGTGTTTTCGCTTATAGATTAAGTCCTCCATTCATTATCACTTATTAGAAAACCAATCATTCATCCACCCATTTTATTCATTACTGGGAAACTAGTCCGATTATATCCAGTCAGAGCCACCATTCCAAATGGAAAAGGTGTTGTATTAAGGTCTGGACTGGGTGGTTATCCCCCGATGTTGATGCAACGATTCAGGGCATCAACATTTTTGGTGCTAGAAGGAGGGCCATCAACTATGAATGGCGAGTAAATCAAAACCTACAGACCATTCTCAGAGTAAATCACCCTCCACCTCACCTCGGACCTCCCGTTTGCATTCTGAAACACCAGTGTCCAAACGAGAAGAAGAGGGATAAACTACCATTGCTCAACCCCACCATACTTCAGAATGTTTAAGTCTGGAGTCCCCTGAAGTTTAGTCTATCATCTAGAGACTTCAGGGCTTCTCCATATCACCTCAGAGATCTGGAGTATCTCAAGGCAGTGAGACTTCGCAATTCCACCTACCTCATCCTCTCACCAGACTTCAAAGCGTAAAACTCAGCATTGAACCAGCTGAGTTGCCTTTACCCCAAAGGAAAAAGGTTAAAAAAGAACACTGAAGGTTTTGGTAGTGAGACCTCTTCTCCATCATCTTCCATCTCATCATCTCCAGTGGGAAGTCAAACATCCACTTCCCCACTACATATTATTGTTCACTAGGGATCACCACCTTCAACATCACAACCTATTCAGTCTTCATTACCACCTCCTCCCCAAGCACCTGGAACACCACCGAAAATAGTTGGTACTCCCAAGATGGCTCAGAATCCATGGAACAGTCCTGGTGCAGTCACTATGCCTACACCATTACATCTATTACCTGATTATCCTGAGAAGTGGTTACCAAAGTTTAATCCAAACGATGGAACATTAGCTGAGGAACACAAATAATTTCATGTTGTCAGTTAATCTAAAAGGTGTAACAGAGGAAGATGTTGTAGTTAGGCTTTTCCCCTGCACTTTACAAGGATCAGCTGGGTCTTGGTATTTTTCCTTGCCCTCTGGATCCATTACGAGTTGGAATGTCTTTGAGGAGTAGTTTCTTACCAAATATGGCGATGATAGATCCTTGGCCACACTGATTAATGATCTTTCAAATCTAAGGATTGAATCTAGAGAACCAATTAAGGAGTTTAACTCCCGATTCAATAAGCTCTTGAATAAAATCCCCACTAATTCCAAGCGAAGTGAACAAATTAGAAGTGAGTGGTACATCACAGCCTTACCTTCAAATATAGCCATTTTTGTAGATAGGGTTGGGAAACCAACTTTGGCCGAAAACATGAAAGAATACCTCGCTGTGGAAAAATGTATTGTTGCTTTGGAAAAGAAAGCCGCTCTTGAAGATAGGAAATCTAAAAGAGTTTCTTTTAAGGATGATTCAAAGAAGAAAATTACCAAAGGTCCATACAATATGGAGGGTTTTCAAAAGGTCCTCAAAACAATGTAAAATGAAATGGTTGAAATTAAAAAGCAAGTAACAGAAATTTCAACAAAGAAACCATATAGGAATTTTAAGAAGCCTGAGTCAAAACCACCAAATGTTATATCCAATGCAGATTTAGACCCTGAGGAAGAAGAAGAAGATGAAACAATTGCACCGTCCGATGAATTCAAAGAAGAGGAAGTTGTTGAATGCTATGGAATGTGGGACTTCATATTGTCTAACTCCGACACTGAAACTGAACAAGAAGCTTTTCCTGTGATTACTAGGAGCAAAAGTGCCCCTGAACCTGTCCAGGCAAGTTCAAAGAAAAGGAGTGCAGGTACTAATACTACAAAGCAAAAGGTACCCACAAGGAAGTCGGCTGCAACAGTGCCTCAAAACCAACCATCTTCCTCAAATATACCTTCAACATCAAAGTAGTTGGTAGTATCGGATTCAATGGATTAAAATATCATTGATGACATGAAGAAGACTAAGGAAAACATCACCATGTTTGAACTTAGCAAATTAAAACATCAGCAGAAATTGCTTCTTAAGGAACTAAATGCAGTTCCTTCTTCGTCTCTTCCTAGTGCTAAGGCTGCAAATGATTCAGGACAACCACCTTCTGGTAGAGTTGAGGCTACTGATACGATTCTAATTGGAGATAGATCAAATTCCCATACCCCCCCTTTCCTCTTAACCTACGGAATCTACAATCGAAATCTACACAACTATTGGATTGACTTAGGGGAATCATCTAATATAATGCCAGCTTCAGTTTATTCTAAACTGAACATAGAACCCCAAAACTCTTCAATTCACATTGTGTAGTTAGATAGAACCAAAGTCCAGGTCTTAGGGGAAATAAACTCTATTACTATCAGGTTATCGGCTGATCCATGAGTAGTTCAAAGAATTGATATCTTAATCGCTGATATACCTGAGTTTTATGGTTTAATCTTGAGCAGGGATTGGTTTGAGAAGCTCCATGGGTATATTTCTACCGATTGGTCTCATATGTGGCTGCCCTACAAGGGAAAGCCAAATCAAATAAAAATTAATCGGGAGAAACACATGAGCCATACTGTCATAGAATTCGAACAGGAGAATCAACCAATTGCATTTAACAATAATATTTTGGGAAATTATTCTTCTCAATCATTCTTTGGCAATTATATTGCCCAACCATCTCCTTTCTCAGTAAACATTTTCACATCCCAAATCATTAAAATTTTCACAAACCGATGGATCAAGATGTGTTAATGTTGCTGAGAATACTGTAAATAAAATTGTTGATAATTATTTATTTTGGTCTTTATATTTTGACGGTTCCAAATCCAGTGAAGGATCAGGAGCAGGGTGTATTTTAGTCACCCCTGAGGGAGAAAAAACAATGCTTTCTTGTAGCTTAGAGTTTGAATGCACGAATAATATAGCTGAGTATGAGGCCTTGGTACAAGGAATATATAAAGCTATTGGCCTAAAAATCCAATATCTGAAAGTGTTTGACGATTCAGAGATTGTCATAAAACAAGTGCGAAATGCAATCCATTGTCTCTCTAATCACCTCAAGCACTATCAGCCCTTAGTCTAGGAACTTATATCTCATTTTTTAGCATTCAATATTTCACCTATTCCCAGATCCCAGAATGTAGCAGCTGACTTGTTGGCCAATGTTGCTTCCAAACTCCTATCTTCCGAAGATTATAGCCCAGATAGATTTTCAGTAGAGTTGATTTTTAGGCCATCGGTTCCTAACAATGTCACCAATTGGTGAGTGTTCAATCACGATGAAGAGATCTTACATTTATTAACTTCTGACAAGTCCTACAATGATCAGATCATTGATGAAAGTGATCATGATCTTCAAGTGAAAGAAAAGCATGAGGAAAACTCAATACGAAAAACTATGGCTAAACACGAAGTTCTCTACGACATTAAAGACAGGTTTAAACAGATAACCAATCCAAAACTCCAAAGTTCTACCTTAAGATTTGAATTGATAAATCTCGGTACTGAGCAAAACCCTCAAAATATCAATTTAGGACTAGGGCTTTCTGTGCAAGAAAGGATAGCATTTTTTAGATTATTAAGAAAAAATAAACATGTCTTTGCTTGGAAGTATGATGACTTAAAAACATATGATACATCAATAATCCAGCATACCATTCCAATGCTTTCTGAACAAAAACCAGTTCAACAAAAAATTGAGGAAAATACATCCAAACTTAGAGAGTCAAATAAAATAAGAACTCAATAAACTCTTGAAAGCTAAGATTATTTTCCCTGTTCGGCACTCAAATTGGGTTTCCAATAAGGTGCCTATTAGGAAGAAAAATGGCGACATCAGGATTTGTATATATTTCAGAAATCTCAACAATGCGAGCCAAAAAGATAATTTCCCATTATCTACCATGGAGCAGATACTCCATTCAGTAGCAGGTTCTGAGCTAATGTCCCTTTTAGATGGTTTTTCACGATACAACCGAATTTTGGTCCATCCTGATGATAGACTCAAAACTACTTTCAGAACAAAATGGGGTACTTATGCTTATCAGAAAATGCCTTTTGGACTTATTAATGCGGGAGCTACATTCCAAAGAGCAATGGATATAGCCTTCAAAGGATTGATCAACAAAACAATAGTCGTCTATTTAGATGACATTACTGTATTTTCCAAGAAGAAATCCAACCATTTACATGATTTGAATCAAATGTTTGAACGATGTAGAAGGTATGGTATTTCAATCAATCCCAAAAAATCCTTCTTTTCTCTAAATCAAGGAAAGCTCTTGGGTTTTATCATTTCCAAAGATGGTATTTATATTGATCCTGATAGGATTAAAGAAATTTCTGAAATCCCATTTCCTCATAACAAAAAGTCCATGCAGTCATTTTTAGGTCAAATAAACTTTGTCAAAAGATTTGTTCCCGATTTTTCTCACATCATTTTACCATTACAAACCATGATTAAGAAAAATTCACTGTTTAGGTGGGGATCTGCGGAAAAGGAAGCATTTGATTTAATCAAACAATCAATAATCAATGCCCCCGCTTTAAACACTCCTAATTTTTCTAACAATTTCATATTGTACACTATCGCGTCTGATTCACCTTATGCAACGGTACTCACTCAGATTAATGATCACAACTTGGAAGCACCGATTTCATTTTTTAGTTCAAATTTTTCGGGTGCGGAACTAAAATATTCGAAAGTTGAAAAACAAGCCTTTGCTATGTATAAAGCTATCAAACATTACAGACCCTTCCTTTTAAAAGCCCATACAAAAGTTATAGTTCCTTTTTCTACAGTAAGGCAATTACTGATCCAAAGGGAATTAGGTGAGAAAAGGGCAAATTGGGTTACAGCACTTCAAGAATATGACTTGGAAATTAAGCCAGCAAAGATTGTTAGAGGTCAAGGTTTTTGCAGGTTATTAGTAGGCGCATCCAATATTCCAGAATCAGGTGATACAAAACATATTGAAGAAATCAACCAGATAAGTATCATCAATTCTGAATCTCAATATGCAGATTTAATCTTTTATTTGAAAAATGGATATCCACCTCCTAATATTTCTTATAAAAACAAACGGGCCATTAGATTAAAAGAAAAAGACTTCATAATCATTGATGATGTACTTTTTAGGCAAAATTATGATTCAGTTTTATTAAGATGCCTAGAAAAACCTGAAGCACAAAAGGTTTTGCAAGAGCTACATGATGGACCGGCCAGAGGACATTTTGGAGTTGACACAATAGCTCACAAAATCATTCATGTTGGATATTATTGTCCCACCTTATTCAGAGATACTCATCAATATGTAAGGAAATGATGAAGTTGTCAAATCTCCAGTGGAAGACAAAGAAAACCAGCTTTCCCTTTTCAACCAGTCAACGTTGATCAACCTTTTGAGCAATGGGGATTAGATATCATTAGGAAATAACTCCACAGTCCACCAAACAACATAAGTATATCCTTACTACTACTTATCACTTTACCAAGTGGGTTGAAGCAATTCCATTAAAGACAACAAACTTTGAAGGATTTATAAAATTTATAGATCAATTCATCATTGTCAGGTTTGGTGTCCCAAATGCTTTTGTTTTTTATAATGCATCTTATTTCGCTAGAAATGTCATGTTTGAGTTTTCCATTAAAAGAGGATTTAAATTGAAATATTCTGCAAATTACTATCCCCACGGTAATGGTATAGCAGAGTCTACCAATAAAAATCTACTCAAAATCATTAAGCGAACTATTGAACAAAATCATAAAAAGTGGCACAAATCTTTAATATTCGCACCATGTGCTGATAGAATAACGTATAGGGCCTCCATAGGTACTTCTCCATTCAACCTTGTATATGGGAAAGAAGCAGTACTACCAACCAACCTAGTGCTTCCTTCTCTAGCCCTAGTTCAGTTTATTGAAGAAAACCCCTCCTCTTCTATCCAACTGAGACATGACCAAATTTTAAAATTAGAAGAGGAAAGTGAAAAGGAAAAATTTACTCATGCTAAACATCAACAAATAATCAAGTCATCATTTGATTCAGCTTCGTCTAGTTCTAAACAGTTGCAGGTTGGTGATCTAGTTCTGAAATGGGACAAAGCCCATGAGGATAAAGGTAAACACACCAAGTTCCAAAAGATGTGGCTTGGACCATTTCAGATCAGCGAGAAGATAGGCCATTCAACATTCATATTACAATATCTATCAGGAAAGAGGGACTCTCTTCCTGTTAATGGCCTCATCATAAAGAAATTCTTCAATCGAGGAGGTAACCCCTTCTCCTTTAATTTCAGTAGGATTTGTAGTTTTTAGGACCATTAGGAAATAAAGTTGTAAAATAGCTCCTATTGGCCTTTGCTATGTTGAAAAGTTGCTCGAAAGAAGTAGTTTTAATAATTACTTTTGAAAATAGAAGCCTTAAACAAAAGGGATAATTTCAATGGGACTTGGATTGTTGGGGCGGCGATGGCGGATGCGGGTTTCTGAGCTACTGTTACGGCTTCAGAACTGGAAGTGGACAGACTTAGGATAGCAGCACTGTTGAGCAGGGGACAGGTGCTGATTGATCAGATGAGTGCAGAGGGGTCCATTGGGACCCCCTCCTACAAACAAATAATCATGCAAAATCAAAGGCAGCAAGCAAATGAGGGAGTCAGAATCACAGGGAATGACAGGCTCAAGCAAAACGACGGGAGAAACAAGCGAAAGAATCAAGTGGAAGGAAATGATACAAACAACAATAAAATACTCAAAAGAAAAGAAGCTGAGGGTTTGGAGGATAATGAAGTCAGAAACGCTTCAGAACAAAATCTAACAGGAGACAAGGAAAAACATCAAGGAGCAGAAGAGGTGCCCATAGCCAACAGGAGGGGAAATAAAGAAAAGGAGGAGGGAACAAGCTCAAGCCCCAACAAAGAAACAACAATGAACGACATCTGTAAACCTAGGAAAGCTGACAGCCTCCGAGTTGTGATAATGGATCCAGCGATACAAGCCTATAGAGAGCACATGCCAGAACATGCCGTCATATGTAAATTCATGGGAATGTGGCCAACTGAATGAGCCCTGTGTCAGTGGATAAGACAGCATTGGAAAACGATAGGAGATGTAAAACAACACTTGGGAGCCAAGGGATTCTTCACAGTCGTGTTTGCAAACCTGGAAGACAAGGACATGATCTTCGATGGAGGCCCGTACTTCATGGCTTCAGCTGGTCTATATATGCGACCTTGGAAACCAAACTTCGTTCCAGAAAGAGAATCTTTCACTCAGGTTCCAGTATGGATTCGCCTATTCTCCCTCCCGATAGACTATTGGGGCCTGAATGCCCTAAAACAAATTGGAGATCAGTTGGAGACTTTCATCAAAGCCTCACAAGAAACATTGCAGAAGAAATACACCTCATACACAAGAATATGCGTGGAAATGGATGTATTAGGAGCTCTGTATGAGGGGCTCTGGCTCGAGTATAGGGATGAGAATTATTTTCATGCAATAGAATACGAGCAGATCCCATTTCGATGCCGTAAATGTCATGAACACGGACATTTAATCAGGGAGTGCCCCATGAACAGGAAGGAGGAGGAAGTTGAAACAGAACAAGAAAATAAGGGAAAAGACAACTTCATCACACCAAAGTCAAGGCAGAGAGCCAACAGAAGAAGGGAAAATAGGGTAGGCATCGATAGAAATATTAACAGCAATACCTTCGAGATCTTGGATCTGGAGACAGATTCAGATGAAATTCAGAAAACCAAAGTCGCAGAGAAGGAGACAGGAGACAAGGAGGAACAAACCAGGAAGGTAGAGGAAGAGGATAAGAACAACAACAAATCCAAATGAGGGAGAGACCAAAAGAGACAGAGGAAGATACAGACATGCTGACCAGTGATGGAGGAAGCAAAGACATAGAGCTGGAGGAAGCTTTAGCCCGAGCCAGATTAAATCTACCTATTATAGTGGAGAACTGGAAAAACCAAGGTATAGAAACCATTTCGGAAGAGGAAATTAAAACCATCAGCGACCTGTTTACAGCAAGGCAGGAAGAAGAACTAGAAAGGCAACACAGAAGGTTAGGGGTCACAAAAGGAAATGGGTCATCCCCGAAGAGTCTTCTTTGGAACACTTCAAGCTCAAGGCACAAGAAGAAAAGGGGCCGAAAGACAAGTAATGAAGCTCTGCAGGAGCTAGGAGTGCTAATGATCAACTCGGGGAAAATGAAGGCTCTGAGCACCTTCCCGTCCTTTCAATAAAACCTAAAAGTTTATTATGACGATCATAACTTGGAATGCAAGAGGGCTAAACAGCCAAGCAAAGCAAATATTACTGAAACGCAAACACCAGAAATATAGACTGGAAATCATGTTCTTACAGGAAACCAAATGTTGCAATTCCAATATGGCAAGGATCACCAAGAAATTAGGAAGGCACATAAACTTCTTAGAAGTCGAAAGCAAGGGCAGATAAGGAGGCCTAGCAACACTACGGGACACAAGAGACATACACATTTTATATTCAGAAGAAAACAAGCATTTTATTGCGGTGGAAGCTCAACGCACAGGTAATTCTGAATCATTTTTGTGTATAAATGTTTATGGACCACAGAAAATAGAAGACAAAATTAGTTTTCTAAATTCCTTAAATAGACTTATTCTTAGACATCCATTGTCGAAATGTATTCTGGGGAGTGACTTCAACATGATAACATCCCTTCTAGAGAAGAAAGGAGGTCTTAGGAAACTTAACAGAGATGCAGAAACTTTCTCTAGTTTTATTGAAAACGCCAGATTGGTAGACATACACACCAAAATTGGCAATTTCACATGGAATAATCACAGAGGGGGCAACAAAATGATGGCCTCTCGCTTAGATAGATTCCTGATTTCGGAGAGCATCACAATGGATGGCATCCTGGCTGAGTCTGACATCCTCCCCTGTGGAGGGTCGGACCATTGGCTAGTATCGCTCGTAGTGGCTTTCCAGGGAACTCCAAGGAATAAACCCTTTAGATTTGAAAAATTCTAGTTGGATCATCCCAACTTCCTTCAGTTAGTAGAGAACTAGTGGTTAGAACCTATGGAGGGAATGTGATCCAAAATTTTTAACCCGCAGAAGAAATTAAGACTTATTAAAGACAAGATAAAAGAGTGGAACAAAACAGTTTTTGGAGATATCTTTAAGGAGAAAACCCTTATAGAAGATAAGCTGGAAAAAATTCAGAGAGAGTGGGCAGCAGGGCAATACTGTGAGGAGACTATAGAATAGGAAAAAACTCTCACCCAATAGTGGCATAATAGATGTCGACAACAAGAGATTCTCTGGAGGCAAAAATCAAGGATACAGTGGTTAAAAGAGGGAGAGCAGAACACTAAATTTTTTCACAGATCCGCTCTTGATTACAGAAGTTCAAACAAAATTCTAGAGATGAAGAATGGAAATGGATATACATTGAAGAACCACCATGAAATTTCAGAGTTGCTCTCAACTCATTTCAATTCCATAGCACAGGAACTGCAGATCAATAGAGAGGAAGCCATTAAGGAACTTCTTAAAGCCATTCCTAAAGCTGTAACCTCTGAGCAAAACTGGGCCCTCAACAGGGAAATAACTCTGGAAGAGGTGGAGGAAGCGGTCAGAAGCATGCCAAATGATAAGGGCCCCGGACCGGATGGGTTCACAATTAATTTTTACAAGGCCTGCTGGGAGATTGTGAAAAAGGACGTGTGGGATGTTGTTGAGGATTCCAGGCACTCTGGAACCATTCTCAAATCCATTAATTCGACTTTCATAGCGCTCATTCTGAAGGTAGAGGAATCCAATACCCCTGAAAAGTTCAGACCTATTGCTCTCTACAATGTTATCTACAAAATAATATCAAAAGTTATGGCCAACAGGCTGAAGCCCATTCTTCCGGCATCATCTCTGAGGAGTAATCGGGCTATGTAGAGGGAAGGCAAGTTTTAGATAATATCATACTTGCTCAAGAGATGATACACACTCTCCATTCAAGGAAAAAAGTAGGAATATTAATGCAGTTGGATTTATCTAAAGCCTATGACAAGGTGAGCTGGAACTACCTTGAAGCCATTTTGGATGCTTTCGGGTTCTGCAAGCAGTGGGTCAAATGGGTCCTCGCCCTCATAAAATCCTCAAGGTTCTCAATCTTAGTTAATGGAGCCCCTTTTGAACCTTTCTCACCCTCGCGAGGAATAAGACAGGGTGATCCTTTATCTCCCTTCTTATTTGTCATCCTCATGGAGGGTCTAAGCAGAATCATAGCCAAAAAGAAGGTTGAAGGGATTATCAAAGGTCTTCAACCTATCCTAGCCATCCCTGCTACCACCCATCAGCAGTTTGTAGATGACACTATGTTACACAGCAGCCCCACAATGAAAGAGGCCTTGGCCTTCAAGGAAATTTTAAACCTCTTCAGCAGAGCCTCAGGAATGGAAATCAACTACTCCAAATCCACGATTTTCTTCTTCAATACTCACCAAGCTATTCAGGCTCACCTTTCTCGACTTCTAGGTTTTTGGATTGGCATGTTGCCTTCTAGATATCTAGGGGCTCCCCTCACTCTCCAACTGTGGCAGAAAGTGCACTGGGAAAAAGTCATAGCCAACATGGAAAACAGATGTAGACACTGGATGCATAGAGCGCTTAACTTCGTCGGAAGATTAATCCTCACAAAGTTTGTGTTACAGGCAATACCACAGTACCTATTATCCATGCTACCGGCTTCCAAGGGGATTCTTCAACAAATCAGAGCCATACATAGATCCTTTCTGTGGAGTGGGAATGGGGACAAGAGGAAATGGGCACTCGTAGCCTGGAACAAATTATGCAAGCCGAAATACACGGGGCGACTAAATCTAGTGGATCCGTCAGTCGTCAACATGACTTGCGGTGCGAAGCTATGGTGGAGATGGATTCAAGAGCCCAACTTGCCCTGGGCCAGACACTGGAAATATAAATACATCCCATATTGCAATAATCAGGATCTTATTAGATTGCAAGAGGTGCCAGAGGGCTCACCCATTTGGAATTTGGCTAGACAACACCGGAGCCTTGTGCAGGAAAACTGCTTCTGGGAGATTTGTAACGGAAGGCTAGCCCTGTTTTGGGAAGATGCATGGCAACAACTCCCAAAATTGGACACCCCAGAGCGAAGCTCTATCAAACAGTTCAATCAGAATGAAGGCAGAAACAGAGTATGCCACTATTGGGATCAAAACAACAGAGATGCGAACTGGAGAGAATGGATTCAACTCAATGAGGATAACAACATGGAGAGAAATGAAACCATAAAACAACTCAACAGTCAGATCCTCACGAAAAAAATAAGAAAAACTGAAGAAGAAGATCAGCTAAGGTGGGGCATGACAAGAAATGGAAACTTTTCACTAAAAGAAGCAAGGGAAACGATAGTAAAGGCAAAACAAGCGGAAACAGTGCCATGGTGCAACAAAGTGTGGGACAGTCTTTTTTGGCCGAAAATTAAAACATTCCTATGGCTTCTAATCAGGAACAAAACCCTGACTTGGGACAACCTGCGCAAAAAAGGGTTTGATGGTCCATCCAGGTGCCCAATGTGCTTAGGAGAAGAAGAAACCATCAACCACTTATTTAATGCTTGTGAATGGGTGAACCATTTATGGAAATGGCTGGAGGAAATTCTACAAAATTCAAACCGTGATAGAGAATCCATCCATAACACGATTCTAAACTGGTAAATCAATTTTTCCAAAAACCAGAGAGTCAATAACATATGGAAAGCCATGCAAGGTTTTTTATTGTGGACAATATGGAAAGAGCGCAACAGGAGGATATTTCAGGATGAATACAAAAACATTGAGCACTCTAAAGTAACTATTCTAACAAATATTAAGCAACTAATTCAAACAAAATGCAAGGTGGATCCCAATGAGAAGCCATCGGCTCGAGACTTACAGATCCTGAGATGCTTTCAACTGGAAGCCAACACCAGCATAACAACGTCAAGACACCAGCAACAACTGAATTCGGAGGTCAGCAGATGGATTTGCCTGCCAGAGGGAGGTCTGAAGTTGAATTTTGATGGTGCCTCCAGAGGCAACCCCGGAAAATCTGGCATTGGAGGTGCCGTCAGAGACCAGAAGGGAGAAATAGTGCATATCTACTGCAGGGCGTTGGGAGAAGGCACGAAGAATGAGATGGAGTTCGCGGCGTTAGAACAGGGGCTAAGAATTCTAAAGGATTCACAGAACAACAATGTGGTGGTGGAAGGCGACTCATCCCTGGCTATCTTGGTTGCTAAGAAAATTCACGGGGGAACTCAGGCCTGCAAAGCCACACGACACTGGAGGCTGGCCAAGGTGATGGAGAACATTGCTCGGCTAATTGGCGAAATGAAAGGTTTGGTCTTTCAAACAGTGAGGCGCAAGGCTAATGGGTTGGCTGATTACTTCGCAAACTACACCATTGACAACCAAGACAGGGGATGGGACAGTTGTTGGCAGCACGTGGACAATCCATGTCTTAAGGATAAATGCTTATAGCTGGCAAGAGAGGACGTGGGCAACTTAAACCGGGATTAACCGCAAATCGGCAGATTTATCATGACACCTCAAATGGAATAGTCGGGAGACGAGAAGCAAGGTGAGAGTTGGCACAAGGCGAAGGGACATGAGCGGCAACAACATTTATGGCAGCGGAAGGAGTACACAGAGAATAACAACATTCTGATTCACCGAAAGGACTACTGCAGCAGCCTCCTCGGCAGGATGGACTCTTGGCACGTTTATACTCATCTAGGTAGGAGCAATATTCATCATCAGATTTGGAGGCATCAAGCAGCATTAATAGCCATCAACAAAAATTATGAAGTTGCTACTCCCACGACTCCTCGGGAGTTGAGGCGCACCTCGGGAGATCTTAAGGTGAGCGGTTATTTAATAAACAGTGAGCATGACGAAGTTGACACTCTGTCTAAAGTTGTCTCTCTATTTTTCCTCTGTTCTTGGCTCAGCGTTGGTTACCAAGCGATGGAGAACCAGGGAAACAGGGATAGTGGAAGCAGCAGAGGTAAATTTGCAAACCAGGAGCTTCAGTCTGCAAAGAGCATTTATGAGACTTGTTTGACAACAAGGAACAAACAGAGAATTGCTGATTTGGAAGTTGTGGTTAAGGAAGAGGAATGGTCGCGCACTGCGGAGGATATTGTTCGGGAGGTAGACTAGTTGGCGGACCCGGGTACCTCTGCAAGGCGAGCCACGCATTTCGTGCGTACCCAAGTGGAAAGTTGGCGGATCAAGACCCTGTTGGAAAAAGCACTAGAATCCCAGGAGGCAGAGCACCAGCAGTCCCGAGGGAGTAACCCTCTTTTGGAAGGCCAAATGAAAGATTTGTTTGAGATCTGTGAAGTGCTAGATGACAAAATCTCGGCAGTGCATGAGGTCATGGAGACTGTAAAAAAGAAGGTAACCGTGCTCATTAAACTGTTGCATCAGACACTGAGTCCGGATCCCCCGAGCTCTGATGGTAATCAGAAGGAACTACCGGTGGAAATTCACAATTATCGTTCCTTGCAAGAAAGAGTGGACAAGCATGTCCTGGAACAGGGCTTGGACACTGCAAGCAGGTTTGGGAAGCGTCCGCAGTAAGTCGGAGCTGTCTGCTCTTTCCTTTTTAGTTTTCCTAATCATCCATGTGGTTTTTTACACACATTTCTCAGCATTCTCCGGAATGCTTTCAATTTTCAATGGTGTATTCAGTCTGGGTTTAAGCTATGCGTAGCAGTTTTTTGGCTAGGCCACCCTGCGTGGTGTGTGGTTGGCTTTCAGACTTTTCCAGTTTCTCGTTATAATTTACTGTGGTCCAGTTTTTGGCGGCCTGTTGTTTGGCCTGGTGTACTCAGGCCTCGATCTGCATCTGCAGATTTTTTGTACCATATTTTGTTCTCTAATATACATATCTGACTTACACACAAAAAAAGGTATAATTTCTAGGAAATTAGGTATATTCACATTCTGAAAACGCCATTTTATTTTAGTGAAATCTTCTCAAGATTTAGAAGTACTGTAAATCATTTTAATGTTTTCAAACTGGCCACAAAAGGGTTATCAATATCAAAGCATAAACTAATTCAATCTTGGCATCTTCAACTCTTACCTTGTCATCCATTCTCTCTTAAGGAGAAAATTGTCCATTCCATTCATCCAAGTTTATGATTACTCAAAGTGTAATTCTAAAATATCTGATATAAAGATAAGGGGTCTTATCACAAGCCTTCTTACCATGATCATTGGGAAATAGTCTAACCGACATTACCAACACTGCATACCAAAATAGGGTATAGCTTAAAGCAAAAGACAAGCGGTCTCATCACGAAGTAGCTTGTTCGCTTAGATTACAACCAGTGAAGGCATTGTAAACAGCTGCTACCAAACCAGGACAATGGATTTTACCTTACAAAATAATGGAAAGAAAAAAAATACAAAAATAAAGCATATTTTGAATCATTCTTTTAATCATACTCTGAGATGGGAGGGATCATGGACAATCAAATGGTTAAAAGGTATCCCTGTCGAAACTATGAACGTTTGCTGGCAGCAGAGGCTCTACCTATGACAAAGGAGTTAATCAAAAAGGCTAAGTTGGAAAGGTGTTTTGTTTTATCATTATCAACCAATAGAGGCCAATTTAAAACTTACAATGTATTTAATTTTAACAAGAGAAGAAATTAGAAACAATAGCTTTTATTATATTCAGAATGTATGTATACTTAGTTATATAGAATTTTCCTTTTTGATAAGATGTCTATGTAAAGAAAGTTCAAATATTCCAATATTTCTCAGAAATAACTGTTTCTCCCATCGAATCGCCAATTGTTGCGGTATACAACCACCCCCCATTTCATAAAATTTTACTTTAGAAAACTATAATATGAAATGGGTCTCTTTTAGATTAAATTGGTATTAACTTATCATACCTCAAAAGGTCCGGAAATAAACAAAACATTATAAAACCTTTTGATTTAATAAATAATCGGTCTTATACTAAAAATGAATAATTTTTTATTATTGCGATAAAGCGATCGCAAGATCGCATATCGCAATAACAAAGGATACATAACAAAAGACCCATTGGTTTTCCCCGATGCGACAAGCAGGAATAACCATTGGCTATTGGGAAAATAAGCAATCACAACAAAAAAGCCCCTCTCCTTGCTCTGATGTGATATCACTATCGGCGATCGGGGAATGCGATATGAATACAACGAAACGTCTTCTCCTAAAAGCTCCCGATGCAAGTTAAGTGATATCGCTATCAGCGATCGGGGATTCCACAATAACTTAAATAAAACTGTTCAAGGTTTCCTCAGATCACCAATTGCGATAAAGCCAAGCGCGACTTTCATAAAGGATTGATATGGCTTCGGTATATTGTATTAATTATTATTAAAAGCCTTTCTCTTCCCAATAGTGATTCACTTGTGCCCAATCACCAGAAAATCAAATCCACGCTTAAATATACTATTCGGCAAATAAAGGATATGATGAGCTTTTAAATGATTGATAGGGTTAAACATCCAATTAATGGAGCAGTTATGACAAAATCCCTTCAGAGATTGTATCCGTGGGAGCCTTATGATAATCTTCCATTATTCATTGATTGGCATAATTCTTCCATAATTGGTTTTCACCATCTATTCTCTGCATTACGTTCATTTTATCTCTTGTGCAAAGCTTCTCCGTAGTAGTGAATTCAGACCAAATGGGGAAGAAATCTAAGAAATGTGGAACAAATTCAGCCTCTGTGGTAATAGGACAACATGTTGCCGATCCGGGACCAAGTAAAAAAGGATTAATCTTGAATACCACATGTCTTGGTCTCGGTAATACTACTTGGCAAAGCATTTACAACTTGGTCGAAGCCGAGGAACCTCGGCAAACATTGGTACAAGCTACAACATGCTCAAGCTGAAAATCTAATGCAACTCTAAAAGATTTGGTTGATTCCTACCTACAAAGGA
>APFE031227589.1:0-19749 GCA_000404065.3 Pinus taeda
AGAGAGAGATATCTGAATCACTGTACTTGTAGCTAACCCTTAGACCTTTTCATTGTTCCATTATCATCTTTTCTCGTTGCTCCTTCCATCCGAATTAGTTTCTGTTCTAGCAATCTGAACTGTATTCTTGTTATTACCCATCCGAATTCAGAGGATGATCTGAATTCCTAACCTGAGGAAATGCTGAGTACCTTGGTGCATATAGATAGGAGTTGCCCATCATAAATAAGTCGACTTGAGTGTATGAAGGGATGTGTCTCTATATAGTGACCCGACATGAGATCCTTATTCATTTCAAGGCCGACGTGAGGAGTGGAACTAGTGCTTGTTGTTGAAGGGCTTCTAGACACCTTTGTTGACTCATATACATGCTCAGGAAGAGCTCTTCATACATTACATTAATTCTATGACTCTAATAATAAATCCTAAGGCTCTAAATGGGAGCCATCTAAAATAAAATCACTTGGTCATGAAACCCATGAAGCAAGGCTTACAATAATAATTTTATTTTCTTCATTACATCATAAAAAAGTCACAATTACATGTCATTATGAAGACCGAATCTAATTACACTCACTCCCTCTTAACTAGGGAGGTATTCATAATCGTACTTGGTCATTCTCAATCTGAAGAATTTATCATAAGAAGAATCGGATTGGTAATCACATATGTTGAGCATCATAGTAACCAACATTGTTTCTACAACAAGGCCTTGACTGACAGCTCTATCTCTCATCGGATCATACCACAATGTTGGAGAGACCAATGACTATAGACACCTTCATCATTGTCTCTCAAGGTACATACCCACCCATGTGTTCACTAAGTATGACCTTCTAGGGCTATTCTTGTCTTGGATTCCCAACCCTCAAAGAATATCGGTCCTCTTGCCTACTCTTATCTTGGATGCCCTACACATCCTCAAAGAGCATCAGATGCCAGATGGTTACCCAATCCTCCATTCTTTCTTCCCAAGTGAAGACAAGAATGTTGTGTCTATATCTCCCTTTCAACTAGGGAAGATATTCTCATTCCTATAAAGGAATGTATCCAAGCTCCCTCTAGCCAGTGACTTGCCCAAGCTCCCTCTTAATTAGGGACTTTTCAAAGCTCCCTCTCAACTATGGACTCTCATTTTCATTAGCAACTTCTTCTTTGTGGATCCTTCAGCTGCTTGATTGCTTTCTTTCCTTGATGTCATGAAATTCAGTCGAGCTTCTTCCTTGTAGGGTGTCATCCATTAATCACTTTACTTCTTAGTTCGTCATGTCATTCCTTTATCCATGGAAAGTGGCCTTCTTGATACATATTTGGAACCTTCGTCATATGGCTACTTCTTCCTCATCATGTTTCTTTCAGGAATTTCCATCCACCACATGAATTCTAGTTGTATTTGCATTTACAACTCTTGTTCTAGTAGTCCTGCATGAACTCGTCCATATATTGTCCAATAAATAAAAAAATAACATTAAATCAAATAGTACCTTACAAGATGGCTCTTCATCATGACATCTTCCTATAGTTATCAACATCCTGCATACATGTTGACACCTCTTCCAAAGATATCCATTGTCAAGGATCTCCATATTTTTCAGACTCTCATCAGAGTCTCTATTCTTTCCAGGAGATTTCCTAGTCAAATCTTCTTGGTCTTTTGGATGTTGACCACCTTATCATGGTTGCATATCTCACAATCTCTTCCTCTTACACATTCCATTCCCATGAGCTTCCAATCATAGTTCCTTAATTGTAGTCAACCACTTCATACTTCATATGAGGACATATTATGTTGATTTCATCTACTGTAACGTATGCCTTCCTGCATCCTTTCAGAGGAGGAGATCATTTTCCCTTGATCATGCTTCTCAAGATAGAAGTAGTGATCCATATTACCTGCAACCATGTGACATGACTTTATTATTTTAAATACAAGTATACATACCTCATTTTACCTTTAGGTCATATAGGCTTCTTCCAGTAGCTTCCTTGATTGAAAAGATCTTCAACCCCTTGATCTGCTTCATTTCTCATGTCATCATACCATCATCCCATGAATTCCATAAGTTGGAGTTCCTGATGAAACATTTTCTTCCTCTGTAGATCTGTGAATCCTCCGATGAGGATTTCATCAAAGAATCTCGAGGATATCACATATTCTTATTCAACAGATATTTCCCTTTTGATTGATGTATGATGAGACTTGTTCTGATTGACTTTTTCCTTTGATCTTTCAATGGGATCACCAAGAGCTATATTGACTACCATAGATTTTGTTCTAGTGGTCCTTCATATTTCCCTATGGTGATGTCATGAGCTCTTGCTTCTAATGCTTCTCCTTCCTTGTTCTTTCTTCTTTCAGTTTCCTCCATTTCTTTAGTGAAATGGGCTTCTTCTATATTCTTCGTGTTATTGTCCTTCTTAAGCTAAGGACAATTTTTCCTGTAAAGTACATAGCCTTCCATAACATTGAATTTCAACTATGCTCTTTTTCCCTTTTTTGAGTACTAGAATTTTACAAACTTCCTTTCCTTCCAGCAAATGTTTTGAGTCTTCAACACATTTTCCCCTCAACCTATCCTTTTCTATCTTACATAGAAATCACAAGTCGAATTTATCCCATGAATTTTGTTACCCTCATGATGATGTCACAAGTCTTTATTTCTAATGCTTCTATGATGTCATACCACATCTTATTGTAGACATAACGTATGCAGGATCTAGGAGCCAGTGAGAGAGACTATCTTAATGATTTCTTACTCCCTCTTACCATGGAATTCTTTTCCTCAACTCCTCCTATCCTTTCGAGTGATATGAACTTTCTTTTCTTGTAATGTAATTCTTCTTCCAACTTCTCTGATGTCTCCATTATTGTTTATGTGAGAAGACCTTAAGAGTTCCTTTCCATGAATTCAAAGGAGACCTTTTTTTTATTGATATGTTTCGTGGCTTCACTTATCTATGAGGAATATGACATTCCTCCTTATTTCATGCAAGGACCTTCGGTCACCCAACCATTTTATCGATTTCCTTGCAAAAGGAAGTCATTTAACCAAAATCGATTAAAGAATAAAAAATACTTACTTGTCATGTGAAGATGAAATCTTCACCTTGATCATGTTGAAAGTGGTTGAAGCAGATGCATTGATGCTTCCTCCAGATGAGATCCTTGTTGTAATGATAGGAACCTTGCCTTATTGTCTTCAAGACAGTTTGACTTATACATATGATCCTTATGATTAACAAAATATTGATATGCTTGAGATGGCACTGTATTGCTATCACACAAGTGGGCTATGGAACCTTGTAGCATTCTTATTGAAGTTGCAGCATCGTGTAGAACCATAGAGCATTGAATGCACTTGCTATGATCATGTCATTATGAGATTATTGAGATCATTATGGTATGACATAGACCAGGACTGTGAGAGGCACCGAAACTGAAGTCATGTACCCGAATTCTGAGCATTATGATCTAGCATCGAGACCTCATCTATTGGACTGAGATTACTTAATAATCTTGTGATTATCTATTGAGGCACCGAGATCCCAACAAAATAGCACCTAGACTATTATCATGAAATTCCCGAGAACTTTTAGATAAGGATCCAAACCAGTCTCACTATAGTATTGAATTGTCTTGATGTTGTAGACTGTTTCCTTGATTATAGAGACAAAAGCCCCTGTTGTTGTAGATTGATTCTTCAATTTTGATGTAGATCTTGATCCTTTTCTTTGATAACCTTCAACTTGCTTTGATCCTTGAGTGTCTCTTTTATGCCCTTCCTTTGACTTCAACACCTTAGCTCTGATACCATGTTGAAGAATCTAGGGCATTGAGGTTAGGGTGAGATTCTTCAGACGATGATAACTATTTGTGAGGTTCTTTTTTACTTTTTCCTTATTATCACAATCTTCTCTTATTATTAGTGTATTTTCTTTACTTCATTAAATATTTATAGAAATAAAAGGGACAAGAACACAAAATGTTAGCTCTATGTTAGGGCCAAAACCTCTCACCCTTTGAGAGGAAAACCCACACAAATTATTCTTATAGAGATTCCAATTGACGAATACCAATACCAAGAACTTTGACCTATAAGCCACTCCAAGACCAAGACACTAGTTCTCTGCCCTTTTCTTCTTCTTGATTCCTCTTCCTTTTCGACCTACTTACCACTAATATCATCTCCTTAATGATTTGTAGATGCACTTAAGATGGCACCGAGACATGTCAATGTAGTGTCACCAAAATGTGACCTTTGCAGCAACATTGAAACACATTGATACAACATTGAACAATAGCTCCAAAATTTGGTTGCCCCTTCATCACTCCTTGCTAACCCATATGAACTGCTCTCCCTTCTGTATAATTCAAATCTCAGAGGGATCCAAATTCCCTTGACTATGAGATAATTCCATTCTGTAGTTTCCACAAAGATCTTTCCACTGACCATCCGAATAACACTAAGATGTATCCGAACCTCATTCTGCCTCTACCCATCCTAAATCAAAGATGATTATAGCCTCAATTGAACATCATAGAGAAATATTTGAATCAATGTACTTGTAGCTAGCCCTTAGTCATTTTCGTTGCTCCATTATCATCTTTTATCGCTACTCCTTCCATCCAAATTAGATTCTATTCTAGGGATCTGAAATGTCTTCTTGTTATTACCCATCCGAATTCAGAGGATGATCCAAATTTATGAACTGAGGAAATGTGAAGTACCTTGGTGCCTATATATAGTGGTTCCCCATCATAAATAAGTCGACTTGAGTGTATGAAGGGATGTGTCTCTATATAGTAAGTCGACATGAGATCCTTATTCATTTCAAGGCCGACATGAGGAGTGGAGCTAGTGCTTGCCTTTGGAGGGCTTCTAGACACCTTTGTTGACTCATATACATGCTCAAGAAGAGCTCTTCATACATGACATTAATTCTATGACTCTAGTAATAAATCCTAAGGCTCTCAATGGGAGCCATTTAAAATAAATCACTTGCTCATGAAACCCGTGAAGCAATGCTTACAATAATACTTTTATTTTCTTCATTATGTCATTTACAAAAGTCACAATTACATGTCATTATGAAGACCGAACCTAGTTACACTTTCTTCAACACTGCATGCCCGTGGCACAACATGTACGACATGCACACAATACCATATGTACAATATGTACACAATACCACATGTACACAACACCACCTGTACAACATGTGCACAACATCACATGTACACAACACCACCTGCACAATGTGTACACAATGCCACATGTACACCGCACCACCTATACAATGTGTACAAAATTCCACATGTACACAACACTGCATGCACGACACCACATGTACACGATGCCACATGCACGACATGTACACAACACCACTTGCACACAACACTACATGTACAACGTGTACACAACATCACATGTACAATCATGCAAACAACACCATATATACACAGCAACCTATGTACAACATGCACACAACACCATATGCACATAGCATTGCATATACAACATGTACATAGCACCATATTTACATAACACAACATATCCAACATGCACACAACACCACATATCCATCATGCGCACAATACAAAATGTACACAACACTGCATATACAACATGTAAATAACACCATCTATACCCAACACTGCATATGCAATATGCACACAACACCATAGGTACAATCACTGAATGTACAATATGCACAACATATATGCAAAAGTAGCACTGCACATCCAAAACTACATTGTCTCTACCAAACAACCTTTCCTCTAGTGTCTCTCTGCCATTAATGCTTATCCTAGCATGTTGTGGATCACGTTGTTCTCATTCCGCTAATGTATCTCTCAAAATTACCTCACCAAAACATAGGCGTAGTATAAACACATAATATCAACTCATATCCACATGAACTAACCTCATAAATTTGTTAGGGATACTCTTCCCACTTGGTTCCTCATAGGACCAGGAACCTCTTCATGCCATTGACCTCCATAAGCAATAATTCCTCCATAAGGATGATCCCTGGTGACCCTGCCAGACAATGACATACATACATACATACATATAAACATTAGCTTAAAACAATCATGATTTATGAAGAACCTACCAGACAATGACATACATACATATGCGTATACATATATAGACATCAACATAATTACAAAATAGCATAAGTTCAAGGTTAAGAGAACTCCCTTTATTCGTGCACAACATTGAGAACAAGAATTCCCAACACAACCAAGCCATATGATGCCTCAAATCCATTTGCTTTAACCTTTCATGTTACCTTTCTCATGATTGTCTTGCCACCATCCATTTACCCCAATGAACCCCACTAGTCCAACCGACTGTCATAATCTTGCCTTCAACTTTCCTTACTCATGCACCAAGCTTCATTCGAATCCTTACATCACCTTATGGGTTTCATTCATCTCTTCTCGAGCTCCATTAACTTCCTCTTTCCCAACCAATTCCCAAGGCTCAAAACATAAAAGGCAAGAACAAGAAACAAACAAGAAGAAAACTATGAAAAACAATAACAATACGACACCACAAACAAAGTGGTATGGCCATACACTAGACATAAACAAAAATGAAAATCAAGCGCAAACAAAGCACAAAGCACCAAAATCACAAGACTGTCAACAAACACCATAACTCAATCCCCATGGTTCCTCATGCTTCCAAGGTAAAACTCAACCTTAGCCTTCTTTAAGATTTCATGGAAGTCTCTTTTGCCATGCAATCCCTACATCACACTGCCACAAACACATAATTGTCATTGTATAAATAAATATAACAATACATCGGTTACCTTACCTTGTTGTCCCAAGCACGTTGCCTTGCAACTGAACACATCCACACCATCTCTCTAGGGACTCCAATCCTTTGACAAATCTAGCCATAACTAGAAACTAGCTTAATATACCTGCCAAATTCATGTTTAGGAATATAACATATATCCATACAATGTTAGACAAAATCTAGGTTAAGATGACTTCCTATATTCAAAGAATTCATTTGTTTGGAATTGTGATTTCAAAACATAGCCAAAGGAATTCTCACCCAATTCCTTTCTTTTACCTTTTTACCTTGTTGCAATTGAGTCTTACTATTTTTTGTCACATCACCCAACTATTAGTTATATAAACACATAAACTATTACCTTGTCACGCTAATACCAAGCATGTTTCCTTGCAACTGCTCACACATGTCAACCACATTTCTAAAAATCAAGACATCATATCTATTAATTGTATTTTACCAAGACTAACAACCATGTCATAATCAACAGTCAACTCATAGTCCTAAATCATAACACTATAACTAGCACTCACTTGCACTCAAGTACATATCAATTGTCTCAACGCATAATGTGTTAGTACAACCATCTTAAAATAAAACCATTCATTCATGCAATATTATAAACACATACTCATATCATGCAAGTAATCGAACATTCAAACAATAGATAGATGACATAATAGACACCAAGTAATCAACATAATAAAACATTCAAACACCAAATAAATGACATAAGCAAACTCATACCTGGATGTATCTCAAGGGAGGGTATCTTGACTGCACAATCAATCTAGTTTAACACGATATAACTTCATAACACTTTAACTCAAACATAAATAAGGTCATGATATCCATAACAGTAACTAGCTAACATGTTCACCTCATAAACTCATTAACAATTGGCATTCATGCATAACAATCACATATGCACAACTAGTCTAGATTAGTACAACATAATGTCACAAATAAGTCGACTCATACCTGAATGTCATAACCCTAACCATCTGCATAGGCCAATCCAATTTAGCATGATACATATAAAATCAAGATCTTAATGCAATAACCCTAATCATCAAGTTAACTAACATATAGCAACAACAAGTTAACATATAACATGCTCATCAAGAACATATAACATAATCACCAAGCTACTTATCATATAACAACAACAAGTTAACGTATAACATACTCATCAACAACATATAGCATAATCATCAAGTTAACTAACATAAAACAACAACATCAATTCATACAACCATGGGTTACTATCATTCATGAATACCTGACACATGTGCATTTAACTACACTAATCAACTAGAATTTATCTTACGTGTAACCATAATAATAGTAGAATGACAAGCATATCAGTAACCCTAATGCTTATAACAACCATTAACCACATACCTGCATGCCAAACATACAAACCTATATGACGATTTTCTCTTACCCCGAAGTCTAGTGCTTCAACCTCATTTTGATGATCTACATCTCCTGCTCTATCTTAGCCAACACATTAGCATCATAACAACCAACATCATCATGATGACACAAACTATATACCATGACCTTCATGCGCAACAACCATGCCCATAACAATGCATTCAAAACAACATATGAACATTGACATGCATAACAAATTCATATACAACCAACATATACTCATGACGACCACATCAAACAACAATGCCATCAACTTCCACATGGAAATACAATTGTAGCAATTACCACTACCATGCATGCATAACAAGCACATATACACCCTACATGCATGCATGACAAACACATTTTGCCCATCCAGTCCAAGTGTTGAACCATGCTCTGATACCACTCTGTAATACCCTCCTCCCACATTTACCCAAGTAAATTGGCCAATCGGGGTAAACATGTGATGAAGAGTTACTATGATATGATTGAAATCCCTAAGTGCAGTTAAGAAAGTGGAATCAACGAACCAATACTTTACAGACCTCCCTTAGCTGCTATAGGACCCCCAGGAGTTAATCCACGATTCCAAGTGCCCAACCCCTGAGTCAACCTATCCTTTCAATGAACTAAACCCCCAGTCGCTTCGATGACATGGGCATGCATACGACTAGGACCCTCCAATCTCTCCCACAATACCTACAAGGGAGAGACTGCAGTCTTTTTCAGCCAGTTTTGTGCCAAAGACTATGAGATTTAAGCCACTTTTTCAAGGCTAATCTCCAAACCACTGCCCAAAACTTGATGAGACTTTCTAAGACAATAAATGACACCAATACAAAGCCTCTAACAGAAAACTTGATCAAAGACTTGACCCAACCAAGCCTAACCATGACAGACATTTCGTCAAACATATCATGAATATATAATCTACAGGTCATAACAACATATCTCAACAAAGGGGTCTCATACTTATCTGAGAATCACTAAGAAACATTGACGCCCTATCACATTACTTGAATTATCATCTATTAGGTCATATAGTCATTGTTCATTCATTTACAAATCAAAACATGATGAGATCCATACATCATCACTATCATAAAACATGCTCATAACCAACATATAAGCAATAGAAATAACAGGGATATGACAACCATAAATACCACATATAAACAAGCATATCTACACATCAAATACAAGAGGAAATAAGCTCTTATTAACATGTGAAAAATGCAACGAGGTCTAAGACTTCCACGAACCACCCTACCATAGACTAGGCTGAACCAAATCCCTCTTTCAGCTAGTCACCCCCGTGCCATATTCCAAGCATGAATGTGGGATCTCATGAAACATATCCAACAAAACCAAACCAGGGATTCCAGAGGCTAAACCACCTCAACCCTCAACCAATGATTCCACCTCACGGTTGGACATCACTAACCATCACCAAATCAATCTCTATCCAAGTTGTCTAGGGCTCTAGAGTGTTTGTTCCAACCTAGCTTCCAGGACTAGTAACTCAATCCACGACTATTGTCGGGCTCTAGAGCATTTGTCCAACCAAGGCTCCAGGACTAGTTGCTATAAAATTATATATATTACAAAGCAATGGAACACATAAAATATTGCATAAATATAAACACAGAAAACGCATAAAACAAGAGAGACACAAATATACGTGGTTGACCCAGTTTGGGCTACGTCCACGGAGAAACAGCCAGTCCTTCTCTTTATATTATCCAACAAACTGAAGAGATACAAACTACAATAGATCTGTTGTAACTCCCTCTTCGCTCTCAATCTCCACTCTCTTCCTCACTCAGAATACAGATATACATCGACGCAATACAATTCCCTCATATATAGCGAGGGGTTTCTTTCTAGGGCAAAAAACCCTAAATTAAACATAACTTCTATTGTCAGATCTTCGCCTAATGAACGGCCCAGATTGACCACGAAATTACAAAATTTTACAAGGCAATTTTACATCTATTCTTAGCTTCGGGGGCGCTGCCCCAAAACCCCCCGCCAGGGGGGGGCTCGCCCCCCCGGACCTCCCTTGCAACAAATATTTTACGGGCGGTGTTGCCGCCCCGTTTTGAACTAGGGTCCAATGCGGCGATACCTTTGAATACATAAGATAATTAGGCTCCAAACCAAACACTAGTAACTCAAACCATAACTGTTGTTGTGCTCCAAAGTGTTTGTCCAACCAAGGCTCTAGGACTAATAACTCAACCCACCAAGGGCTCCAAAGCATTTATCCAACCAAAGCTTCCAGGACTAGTAACTCAGCCCAAGTTGTTACAGGGCTTCTAGAGAATTTGTCTAACCAAGGTTCCAGGATTAGTAACTCAACCCAAGTCGTTACAGGGCTTCCAGAGCGTTTGTCCAATCAAGGCTCTAGGAAATAATAACTCAACCCACAACCAAAGGAATATGAGAACCAACCAGAAAACAAAAGTAAAACCCACAACACCATGGTTATTGTAGAAATTCCTTGTAGATTCCAAATGCAGATTGTAATATGCTAAAATAATTGACTTGAATCTACTCTACCCATCAGCAGAAACAATAAACGATCGATGAAATCATGAAGCATATAAGAGTGAATTCAATCACACATAACACCATAATTTTCTGGGGAAAGCCATAACTAAAAACCCATGTTATCTATATATTGCATTAATCAGAAAACATGAGAAGATTACAAGCCTTTGTTCAATCCCAAGCAATCTTTGCACTATCTCTATCTATCTCACTGCTTCCCAAACAAGTCTTGGATGAATACAATATGTTATGCTCAACCTTGAGCTCAACCTACACAAGTATTTTCTATCTTTTGCTCGACTAACTGCCTTTGGCCAATTTTCTCTCGCAACCGCCATGTAGAAATTTGTGCTTCCTATTGCTTTGTCTCACCAAATCGTGCTTACCAAAACAATGATTAAACTTGTTCCTTCATTCCTCCTTTTAAATGAAATTCGAATACTTAAAATTAGTGAGTTTCCTAATTAAGGAATGACTTATTTTAGGCCTTCTTCTGATTACATGCACCATCTATTTAATTTAGATGATTTTACAACTGATAGTACACAGTCTCTGAACTCCAATCTCAAATGGGTCTTTCTCTAATCTGACAAACATGAGTTAATTATGAGTGAATCTTCATTTTATTGGTTGAGCAATGCTGGTTATACCCCACTACTCGATATCCCACTAATTACTCCATCAGTTGGAACTATTTTAACTAAATTTAACTCAGTTTAACTAAATTAAATAATTACAACTCAAAAGAACTCAACCTGGGACCCTAAAATTTAGGAACCACTCTACATGACTCTAGATAGACCCCCAACTCGAATTAACTGAGTCAACTAAGTCAAGTTAACTTGGTTAACTATTACAAGTTGCTATGAGAATTATAATTACAATTTAATTCCTAATTTAGTTCAAGGACAATTTAGGATTTTTCTTGATGTTATTTTTAACATTTCTTGTTTCTATTTTCAACACTCCCTCTCAACAAGAAAGGAATTCAACTCTATCCTGATCCGATACATTTGGAATGTTCTGCATGCAACTATTGCCATTGTTGTTGTTTCTATTGCAACATCTGCAACCAAAAAGTATCCAAACAAAATAATTGAATCAATTGTGTTTCCAACTGTATACTAGGAAAACTATGTTGTTGTTCACTTTGCTACTGAGCCTCCTGCTCTGCTTTACACTTTGCTCTGCACTCCTCAATATCCGACTAACATTGATCCTCCTGCTACTGAATATTGTGGGCTCCCGTAGCAAGGTAATGATCCATGAGACAAACACATCTCAATGGACCCTTCCCAAATTTCTGAAACTCTTGGACAAAGCTTTCATATCGCCCCACCTCACACCTGAAGGTATGCCAGGCGAGCTATGATCTATTCATACTGTTGTTGCTACCACTCTGCTGCTGCTTTCGTACTACTACTGTAGCTACTGCAATAATGAGTCTGATATTCCCAAATCCTGAAGTACTAACTTCCATGGGATGCTCCCTTTGAAACTAGACTCCCTTTGAGTCTCAATATCCCTATGGGAAATCTCTTTGCTCCTCATTCTGCCAATATCAATGATAAAAAATCCTTTTGTGTCACTAAACATTGGATCATTGATTTGCCCACTAGCAACCTTATTTCTCCATTAAGAAGTTCGCACATAGGGTCTTCTGGATCTGCCCTGAACTAGAACTCCATCAATCTGCAAGGACAACTTAGGATATCATGTAGATATTTCTACAAATCTAGCTCTAATACCATGTAGAAATTTCTACAAATCTAGCTCTGATACCATGTATAAATTCCTTGAAAAATCAAACTGCAGATTGTAATATGCTAAAACAATTGACTTGAATCTACTCTACTCATCAGCGAAAACAATAAACAATCGATGAAATCATGAAGCATATAAGAGAGAATTTTCAATCACACATAACACAATAATTTTATGGGGAAAGCCACAGCTAAAAACCCTTGTTATCTGTATATTGCATTCATCAGAAAACATGAGAAGGTTACAATGCTTTGCTCAAGCCCGAGAAACCTCTACACTATCTCTATCTATCTCACTGCTTCCCATACAAGTCTTGGATGAATACAATATGCTATGCTCAATGTCGGCTTGAGGGGGCCTGACCCAGTTTTGGAGTTAATTAGCCAAACAAATCCCTACACTATTGGCCCTTTTGGCAACAACCCATAGAGTATGGACTGAGATCTCACCCGAAGCAGTATGGGGGGATGTCGGAACCAAGTTTCCGCACCCTTGAGATGTCTAAGGGATCTGTTTAGTCCAACTATGAATACCTTCGCACAGGTCACTTCACACACTATCTTGACCTGTGAGGCCTTTGCAATCTGTTATAATCACCTTTGCGCAGCCCTAACCAGGGACCAATGTGCTTTCACACTGCTAAAGTAGCGATCTGCGCTATTTCCCCAAGTTACACCACATATCTTACTTATCTTCTTATAACTGTTAGTTACCTTCGCGTAAATCAATACCTTATCTTATATTCACTTAATCAGCATAATCATATAAGTTCGTGCATCTTATAAACAACAGAAATGCAAATTATACCCAATATATTCAATGCACAAAATAGGAAAAAGATACACGAAAATGATATGAAACTTCTTTTTTATTACTTCTCTAACGGTTACAGACTCAACTTGCCCTGCGCACTCAGCTGCAGAGCCTTCTCCTACTCTACGACCCAAAGACGCGTCTCTACACTTAGATAAGACTTAATTATCCATCTATTGCTTCCACTTCTCTAATTGATTTACAACTTAGAGCCTTGCTCTATTTATACAATCCTAAAGCCGACATTACATTACAAAGATGAGGGCGGACAAATCTATGACTCATTTACAAGCTCGCGCTCTTCACCCACAAAACACAGAGTCTTTACATCA
The DNA here is from genome assembly GCA_000404065.3 of Pinus taeda. NCBI lineage: Eukaryota > Viridiplantae > Streptophyta > Pinopsida > Pinales > Pinaceae > Pinus > Pinus taeda. Next base: position 13,700 of record APFE031227589.1, read on the forward strand.
GATTTAGACAAAATCTAGGTTTTAAGCCCCAAAACTTCCCTTGGGGGATCTCGCGTCCAATAGGCCCCCAACACAAACATTGTGACTGGCCCTCGAGTCACTCTGTCAGTGTGGAGATCTTCACACAAAGACCTACCAACTTTGTCCAAACTACTGCAAGATCGGCAACACACTGAGCAGCTACTTGTTGTATCTCCTGCACGCGTATTTAGAGACTGTTGTATATGAATTGTTTCCTTGTATCTGCTCTTGCGTTCCCTGCATCTGTGCGAGCTTGGCTTCGATCGAGGCTATAATGACAAATGCCTCATCGATCCAAGGTTGTACGCACACCTTCAAAATCGCTTCCTTACGTCACACCGCGTCTACCTGCTCCTTAAGTGCTTTTGTCTGTTGCATTCGCGTGAGCCTATGTGTAAGGACCACCGTCTATGCTGTCCCTTTTATATCATCATATCTTTGTTGCAGCTCATGCATCTCTGTTTCTAAGCCTTATATGTTCGGGTCCTCTTGTAGAGTGGTGAGGGCCTCAAACGACTCTTCCAAAAGTTTGGTGCAGTCCTTCACTACACTGCTGATCTCCTCCATCACCGATGTAATGGCACTAGCACGTTGTTCCCTCACCTCTCGAGGAGTTAAAGGTTGTGCCTTTAACTGCAACTCTGCTATCTGAAGGTTTAGCTCCAGTTGAATCTTAGCCATCTCTTCTCGTGCCTCGCGCACCCCTCCTGCTAACCTTTGGATGTGCGCCTCTGCTGTGATGGTCAACTCAAAGACCATCTGGTAGGCCTCCTCAACCACCTGCACCATCTACCGGTTCTACACCACTACCTCATTGCGTTGCAAGCTCAGTTGTTCAAAATTAATTTTTTTCTCGCTCAACACTTGTAGTGCGCGGCCCTCCCTAGCCCGCAGTTCTGCAGTCACTCCGTCCTGCAGGACATAAAGTGTCTCCCGAGGGACCACATCCATGTTGATCCCTACTCCCTTCAACTCACTAATTGTAGGCTTGTCGGCCTCATTCTCTGTAACCAGTGCCCCCTCTGGCAGCACTATGGTGTTGGTCATGTGGGCGCGTAGGTTCAGTTGCAATCGTTCCTACTACAAGGCTAGTCGAGAGAGTACCAACCTGAGGAGTGCACACCTACAACTCCTGTATCTATGCCCGAAGGGCCCCCAACACAATCTTATTCTCCTCCACGAGCTGCTGGAGGGCCTCTGTGGTGACGTTGCGCACCATCTCCCCTATATCATGGAGACCTCCTTCGGTGAGGATGATTAGGTCGAAAGAAGTCTTAGAAGCTTTCGACTTCTTTTGTGACCCCATTTGCTCTATCAGGCGCTGGCTCTTCAACTATGTAGATGTTGTTTCTGGGTCCATGCCACCTTCCTCTGTCTTGGGCTCTTCCTCGGGTGACAACGACTTATGGCCCTTGCACTCCTTCTCTGTTGCCTGTTGTTTTTTTGCATCTGTCTTCTGTTGTTGCCTTCGTGGCATCCCGCATCTCCTATGCCTTTGCTACTACTGCCTCTTTTCTTCTCTTCTCTGCCAACTGTGCCATTTGCAGTTTTGCCTCCTCCTTCTTCCATTATATAGCAGACTTTTTTGTTTCCATCGCAGAGATGGTTGGAGCGCGCCACTCCGGCAGCCATGACTCAAGCACGGCGAATATAACATCATATGTGGTCATGTACGACAGTTCATTCCACTTCTTCGTGGGCTCCTTGCGTGCCCTGATGTACATGTGATGGAAGTTTGCCTTGAACTCTGCGAAGCTTTGTAGGCTATTGTAGACAGTGGGTGATAACGCGGCTTTCAATTAATCCCCATTCTGATGTTCATCTCCATGAACACCCAGAATATCTTACTGTCTCGGATCCTTTGTGCATATTTAATAACCCACAACGAAGTGTACTTCACTGCCTCCAGAAGATCCCGCGCAATTGTGGGGAACCGACTATCCTCAAGCAACTCCTAAGCTACCAGCACTATGGACAGTAAAAGACATGCATAGTGGAAGCTCTTCCCCTGTTCTTGTGCCTCGCGAAAATTCTCCACGAATTCCTTGCAAACGTACTCCGACTAGTTAAACTGGACGCCCTCTACACACTGCGCGGCAAATACTACCACCGGCGCGGGAACCTCATCCTCGTGGCATTTTTGCATAACCTTGCCAGCTAATATCTGGGCAGCAACTTTAACTACCTTATTGTTGACATTGAAGATCATGTACCCTCTCTTCTTTTTCTCCAGCTTGAATTTTGCCTTCATGGCCTCCGCGATAGCCAAGTCGTTGCTCTTACCCTCTGAAATATCCACTAGGTCCTCCCCCTTGCAAGGGAGTCAGATAATTCTATGAATCAGGTGGTCTGTGATGGGGATGGGCTCCTCTAGCCACAAACACCCATCATGCACCAGGTAGAGTAGCTGCCTGATGACAAAGATAGTTACTGGGGTGCGATGGTAATGCGGCACCTAGAGCAGGTTCAACAACCCTGCTTTCTCTATTGCACGCAACCACTTGTGCAGCTCCAACTCTATGACTCCCACCGTAGTGTTTTCCTTCGGCTTCATGAGCTGTGTGGTTTCCAAGTGTGGGAACTTCTCGTGGTCCGCTAGATCCCAGTCTTCAAAATTTAGACTCAGCACCCGTCACAAGTGCGCTCCTTCAAAAATGATATCGTCGGGTAGCAACGGAGTTTGTAAAGAGCTCTTGCTCTCATCTAGGTCCTTGGGCACCCTTTCCTTTCCCTTCCGCAGAGGAACATACGCGGGCAGCTTGGCTAGAGGGTCTGCACCCTCGGTTTCCACCTCCATGTCTTTGTCCTCCTTATCTTTGACAATGATTTCCTCAAGGTCTTCCTCCTCCTCATAAGTTTCCAGATTAACTGCTTTCCCCTTTTCTTCCATGGCCAGTTTAGTTCGCAGCAGGTTTCGAGGGGACACGTGCACTAGAACCATAGCTTGTTTATCTTTCTTGGGTCTCAGTGTGCATGGTGATTTAGGGATTTCCGGGACTATCCTGACACTCTCAGGGGCATCTCTTACGACCATGGCCTACGCGGCCTTTTCAGCTGTCATCTCTCTGATTTCCCTAGCTTCTTCAGGCGTTGCCATCTTGCTTTTCCAAAAATATCTCAACTGCTCAGATAGGTGCCCAAATAATGCCTTCAACTCTAATAAGTCGGGGTTAAGAAATCTCTAGGCACACAACAGTTGAATTCTCAAATGGCCAAGTGTTGCTTGCTGGGTAGCCCCTTGTAATTTATAGTGCCTTTTGAATTTGAATTTGACCGTTCCCCCCAAATCCGGTCCATTAATGCTCCCTTGGCGGCATATTTTCCCAAATCTAGCCCATAAATCCTGCTTTAAATGCCTTTTGCCTGCTCCATTTGGTCTCAAACCAAGCATCACATCATGAATAATGACTTTAACGATCACTTTCCATCCAACCCGCGCGGCAGCACAACTACCCTTGCGTTGTCACGGACCTTGTGACACTTCGCTCCTACGCGCAACCCTGACATTGCGCAGTTTCCAAGCAGAGTAGTTTATAGTCCCGTGCCTCCTTTCAACTGCCTGGAGCATTAAGACTGTGCTTCCTGCGACTAGTTAGATGGGAAGAGTTCGCCATTTAACTTCGCTACCAATTACTTTTCCTGAGAAGAGTCCACCATTTGACTTCACCAACCACATCGCGGCCCTATCTGAGGTTTCCTTAATAACATACGGTCCAATCCAAGGCATCAAGCTAATCAACTCTCTCTTATGAAACTAGCTCACAAAAAGATAGATCAATGCCTTAGAAATAAGCCTCTTCGAGGGGGCAACCTCCTTTACATTACACAAATGAACAATTCTTACATGATTCAAATGACAAAACCTCCTTTCTATATATAGGAGCCTAAGGGGTCACAATATAAGCAAGTCGACCTAATAATAATAATATAAAGGAACAAAAATAACAATAGAGGGATTCTACGGGGCACAATAATAACAATATGGGGACAATAGGGGCACAACAATAATAATAAGGGATACAACGACAATAGTAATGGGGTAATCACTAGTATTATAGGGACCTAACATGCCCCTCTCCTTCAAAAAAGTGTTGTCTTCAACGCTTGAGTAGTTCCAGATGCTTCTGTATAAAATTCTCATCCTCCCATGTGGAATCTTTAGCAGATAAGTTCCTCCACTTGATGAGATACTCTGAAATTGATCGATTTCGTAGCTGTCGAGTTCTTGTTTCTGTGACTGCTTCTTGTTCCAATATAATGTTTCCTTCCTCATCAAGTTCTGGAAAATTTTGTGGCGGAATGTTTAGTTCTGGAAATATTGTTTGAACTTGTTGATGCTCGATGTGATGTTCCACTACTTGAACCTTAGAATTTTCTCTTAAATATGATGTGATCGATAGTGGATGATATCCATAAAGTGCCATAAATGGGGTCGTTTTTGCCGCAATATGGAAGGAAGTGTTATACCACCATTCAACCAAAGGTAACCATTTGACCCATTGTGTCTGTTTATCAGATAAAAAACAACGAAGATATCCTTCCAAACATTTGTTTACTATCTCAGTTTGCCCATCAAATTGAGGATGATAAGATGAGCTATGAGCTAACTAAGTACTGAGACAAGAAAATAATTTTGTCCAAAAATTTCCAGTGAAAATGGGATCTCTGTCGCTTACAATAATCTTTGGGTTTCCATGTAGCTTTTGAATTGTTTCCATAAATGCAATAGAAACTGTACTGGCTTTAAATGGATGTGAAAATACACAAAAGTGTGCATACTTGGTAAGTCTGTCAACTACCACCATGATGACACTCTTTCCCTCAGACTTGGGTAAACCTGTGATAAAATCCATTGAAACCTCCTCCCAACGTTGGCTTGGAATGGATAAAGGTTGTAATAGACCTGGCGTCTTAATTGTTTCAACTTTATTTTGTTGGCAATCCAAACATTCCGCCACAAACTTTTGAATATCCGATTTAAGGCCATCCAAAAAAAATCCTTCATAACCCTGTGGTAAGTTTTTAAAAATCCCGAGTGCCCTCCTAAGGGAGAAGTGTGCAATTCCATAAGAATCTTTTGTTTGAGTTGGGAATTCTTACATAGTTATAAGCGATCTTTGTACCATAACGAATCATTTTTCTAGCGAAATGTATCACATGTATTGGAATCTTGTTGTAACTTTCGAATGAGTGCCCACACTTCTTCGTCATTCTTACATTCCTCCCTTGCTTCATTTATCCAATTTGGTTAGATAATAGAAATGGCAAACAACAATGCTTCCACATCCTCATCCTTTCTTGAGAGTGCATCTGCCACAACATTTTGCTTCCTTTTTTTGTAGATGATTTCAAAGTCATAACCCAACATCTTTATGACCCATTTTTGTTGCTCTTCAGAGGATAATATTTTTTCTAAAAAGTATTTAAGACTATCATGATCCGTTTTTACCTTGAAGTGTCTTCCCATTAGGTTGGGTCGCCATTTCTTAAGTGCATGTATTATTACTAACATTTCCTTCTCATAAATAGCTTTCTGTAAATACTTTCCCTTGATTAGATGACTTTGGAAAGCAATGGGTCTTTCATCTTGCATTAAAACAGCACCAATTCCATTTCCTAAAGCATCATATTCCACAATAAAGGTTTTTGTGAAGTTCGGCATAGCTAAGACCGGTGCTTGGCACTCTTTAAGATGTTCAAAGGCCTTTGTTGCTTCTGGAGTCCATGAAAATGCATCTTTCTTCAATAATGTTGTTAGAGGTGCTATTATTCTTCCATAATTCTTAACAAACTTGCGATAATACCTTGTCAATCCGAGAAATCCTGCAGATGCTTTATGGATGTGGGGATTTTCCATTCCTTAATGGCTTTAATTTTGCTAGGGTCTACCTTAACTCCTTCATGAGATACAATATGACCCAGATATTCCACCTCTTGGACTCCAAAGAAGCATTTGGATCTTTTTGCATATAATTGTTCTCCTCCAATAGTTGTAGCACCCTGTCAACATGTTCAACATGATCCTTCCA
>APFE031227597.1:0-16362 GCA_000404065.3 Pinus taeda
TCATTCTCCCTGGAACCCATTTCCTTTGATGATGATTGCTATAGATAGAGTTTGTCTTCACCTCAGCTCTGATACCATGTAAAGTTTTGTAGATGTTCTATGCTAAGAGCAATTTCACTTTTCTCACAGCAATCATACAAGTAGTTAAGCAAAATGCAGATAGAACATATAAGCAGATCTTACAGAAGACAAATCAGAAACAGGAAAAATGTGTGTGTTCGTTTCGGCGGTCAACAGGATGCTTCAACCAACAAAGTCTCCTTTGGTCAGCCAGCCCAGATGTGTCACAACAACCCTTCAACCAGTAGATGAGTCAACCCAAGTCAATTCTGCAAAAGTCAACGCTGTCCTGAAAAGGTAACGCAGGGGCAGCAAGCTAAAAGTCAACGCAGCAGCAAAACAGTCAACTCTTTGACCTCGATTTTTGTGCCAGGTAGTACGGCCTTCAAAAATCGAACTTCCCACAAATTTTCAGCTTGATTGGACCAAGGGTTGACCAAAGTCAACGCTGGTCAAACTTTCTGCAAAACCCTAGCAGCAGAAAATCCGTACAGTTTGTCCTCTTCGTCCTTCCCACGTGTGGCTGAATTCGTCCTCCAGGTAGCTTGTATTCTCTAAGATGAGAGAGGAAGATGTGAGTTGAATTGTGTTGAAATTCTCTCCAACTTTTCCTGTATATATATACATCAATGAGGGTGTGTGACACATCTGTTGGGCATGTGAGCCTACATTACAAAACTGGCTGACCTTGCACATATAATTTATTAAGAATAATAAATTCAAAATATAAATTCTGCTCATCGGATTAAGACTATTTTTATATGGATTTTACACCTCTCTGAAAGAGGAATCCAACAAAAATATTAGCCTCTTAATCTGATCATCAGAACATGGAGTTTGGACCTAGTTGTCCAAATTTAACATTTAGCCATCACTTCTCTGAAATGATGAAGACAATGGGATGCTGTAGGGAAAAACTTGAATATTGGCAGACAAATCCACGTGCACAGCAATTCAAATCCCTTTTAACACTACATAATAACCCTCAGCCGCACTCCAAAATGTCTAACACCTCCAACCAGTTGAAATGAGCTCAAATGAAAGGGCAAACGTGTCTTTTATCGAGTGAATCTTTCTTTTACAGCGCACACAGTTAGGGCATGTATCAGATACGTGTTTGGCAGGTGGCCTCTGAATAGGACACATGCCAAACATGTGTAGGACATGTGTCCTCACGTATTGGTGTCCACATAAGATACAGAACATAGGATAAGTAATTGACGGTTGAAATTAGATCTCAACATCACTTGAGATCGATGATTGAGATTACATCTAATTCAATAAGGCAAAAACCTTTGCATTTATTTAGATTAACTCACTTTATCTTATAAAAAGAAATTAATTTAATCAGCAAACTAAATGCTAAGGTTAAGGGTGTATTAGGCAACTTCTGCACACCCAAACACTTAGGCTCGTGCAGAAGTACCTGCCCAAGCTACAAACATCAACAGTTTATAGGCAAAGCCTACCTTCCAATTCAAGTTGACCATGTTTGGATAAACGGTCCTTTTTTTGTGTCAACAACTTTAGATAAGGACTATACAGATTATGTCAGACATCTGTTCAATCCTTAGTGTCACTATGCCCCAGGACTTCCCAAAGGTAGATTTATGGTCAGATTAAAGTGATGTCACCGGAAAATTTTATTAAGTGGTAACTTGGGTCTGGGTTCACCCCCAGTGGATTAAGAGAACTCTAAAATTTAGCTATAGACCTAGGTTTAACCATTTAAAAAAAGGGCATAGAAACTTGCACAAATAATACAGATACATCGCAACTCAATCAAATCAAATATATTATTTTAGGATGTTCTTTAAATATGAGCAGCATATGTTATGCAGGGATGGAATTTTGATGTTTAGAAATGTAAATGATGTCTAGGACACATTGATTTCTATTTACAGTTTAAACTTTATACAGTGTTTTACTAGAATAAACCTATGAGAAATAATTACCAATATTATTTTAAATTCTTCTTTCTATCATGTAGCACACTATTTTCGAAGGCATTCTATAATGATCTTGTTTTCTTAACAATGGGTACTTAGTGTTGAATATTTAGTTTGATCTCCCAATAGTGTGTATGGAAAATGTGCTACCACCTAGATCCTTGGACCTTGACAACCAAAAAATCCCATTCAAGTGTTCAAAATGTCGTTAGTTGTGAAGCACGAATTTGCAAACTCGGGGGTGGCATTCGCGAATTCGTCCCGAGCTCTCGTCCTCACGAACGAGGTGTTGTGACTGGTACTCCCTAGACGAACCCAAATGAACCCGGTACTTCCCATAAGAACCTGGTAAACGATATCTTCGCGTTGGGTTCTTTTGTGTAAATGTGTTAGCCGAACCCCCAAAATGGATGCGTGAACCCCAAAAACGGGTGTGTGATGGGTTCTTTGCAGCATTTTTTCCTTTATCCAAAAATCTTTTTCTCCTCACATTCCACGTAATGGCTTGTCGTTGTGTTGAATAAGTTCATGGAAGTTCAAAATTCCAATATCAAACAAATGATAGAGAAATGATTTGGGTATCGGATATCCATATGACACATCAAATGGAAGATAATCTCCTCCTTGCCCAATAGTAGCTTAGAAATAACTCAATAAGTTTAATGATCCTGTTGACCACTCTGTGTCAACAACCCCGTAACAATACGCCCATTTTTCCACAAAAGGGATCTATCGTCTTTGAGTGTTTGCGCCTTTCAGATTTCATCATCAATCAGCAATTTTGTAAAGATGTCAACCCATTCTGCATATGTATAATGTAAATAATCCTAGTATGACCACGTCTGTATGTAACAGCATAAGTAAACCTATTGTTTTGGTGATGATTTCCATTCTAAGAGGTATTTTGTCTCACTGATTCATCTGTGTCTCTAGACACAAACGATTGGCAAAGTTTTTCCCTCCACCCTCACCCCAAAGCTAGGGTGGATTTTTTCGTCAAGATCTTAGTCGAGTCCTAATGTTTTAGATTGAGTCTTTATAAAAGTGACTTGGGAATAATCTTAGCTAATTGGCTAAATTATTTTATTACAAGTCCCTTGGTCTACTAGATTATATTTTTTGTGTCGTAAAAATGGGGAAATGTTGAGGGTCTATAACGAACGAGTTTTCCCCCTTCATGTATTAAAATGTAAAATCTTCACGTAAAAAATATTTAGTGCATAGCCTCTCATAATTAGACACCATGGCTAAATATTAGAGGGATGGAAAAATTATTAACCCCCCCCATAAGTCAATTGATTAACTTTTCTGGCAATATTAAATTAAAATCCTAAGCCAGAAATTTAATTAATTTTGTGTCCTAGGTAAAATTAAATTCTCCAAAGGTAAAATTCGAGGGTTTTTAAGAAATTGAGTTTTGGAGGTCCCAGCGAAAGGAATATTGAAAATTTCAAGAGATTTTGGACTCTTGCAACTTGGTAGTTAAGTCAAAGTTATTTTTTTATTTTTAAGTTAATTAAAAAGAAATTAAACGAAAAATTCGAAATTCCTCAAAAAATAAAATAATTTCGATAGAGAAGATTAAAAAATAACTAAATGTTTTTCAACGATCGAGATTACTTTGACGGGGATGAAGCAAATTAGTCATTTGAGAATTTATCTATAAAATAGAGGTCAGTGTCAATCTATTCTATCTCATCATTGAATCGTGTATTAGCTCTTGAAACTCTTGTAAACTTTTCTGGAATAATACAAAGCAAACTCTTTGGGGTTTTACTTGATGGTAGTGTTCCTCTCCATTATTTTATTATAACTTGTATTCAAAATTTTCATGATCTTATTTATAACTTCTTGGTTAATAGCTCTTGTAGATCAATCTATTGCACAGGTATCTTACTAAGGTTGTTGGGTTTTAAAATAGCATTAAGTTTTTTAATTGATTAGCAGGTATCTCTAATCTTTAAAGATCTAATAGTTATTTTATACCTCTATTGGTTTAACAACTTATTTTATAAGTGTGCAGAAATCATTTGATTCGGAAATTTTGGGCGTTTGGGGAAGTTCTCGGTTGAACCAGCTGACTCCCGAAACTTAAGATCTGGACAGCCTTTCAGATTAAAATTCCTAGATTATCTAACGAATTATATATTTCAAGGGTGTCCTGCGCTAGTACCTAAAAATTAAAAAAATTATTTATCTTTAATAATTTGTGCTAAATAGTTAGATCTGGCTTAGCAAGAACATGAAATCTACAGATTTGGGAGCGGAATCAAACTCATACTCCTCAGATCTGGTAGATCTGCAATTTAATTATGAAGTCTTTGTAAAATTATTTTGATTTTCTAACCTTTGAGGTTTTGGATTTTGTTTTAAATTTTATGTTTTGGGGTTTTTAGCATACTTGTAAATGTTTCTTTTAGATTTATTTTGTAAATAACTTTTAGATTTCAAAATTGTAAATATTTCTTCGATTTAAGTTCTAATTTTGTGGTTTAAAATATTTTTTTAATAAAATTTTAACTTTTAATTTTTTAAAGTTTTTTTCTTCCACATTCAAAACTTTGAAAAGAGTTTCTCTAATTTGTATCTATATATACTAACCTTTCACCTTGTATTATTTTCACTAAACCATTGCATTTTAAATTCGTTCTTGTATATATAATTTCTTGGGTTCTTATTTTATTTTTGTAATATTTTTTATTTGTAAACATTTTATTTTATTTTTTATATTTATCTTTTGTTATTATTTTGTTTTAAATATATTTTGAAAAGATAATTGTAAAATCTTGTAAATGATTTTATTTTATTAACTTTAGTTTTCAAAATCTTTTATTTTAAACATTGTAAATATAATTTTATATAACCTTTCATTGTATATTTTTCGTGTAGTTCTTTTCTCTGCAGGTACTAGGGAAGCAAAAACAAAGAGTTTCAAATATATTTTGGTTTGCAAGTTTTGGTTGAGCATCTAAAGGGAAATCAAAATTCTGGAACAAAAATCCACCTTTTCATTAGCGCAGCAGACTCTGAAATCCTTTCAAGGAAGCAGCAAAGCTTTGAGAGCTTGATTCTGGCATAATTTGCTAAGATTTTTAAAGAGCAGCAAAATACTGAATTTGTCTGGCCATGAGTATTTTGGTTCTAACTTAATTTGCATTTGCCTGAGCACCTCAATTAATTATCATTTATTTGATCTAATTAGCTTTGGTTTACATAGAACAACAATAGTTTGGCTAATAGATTTAAATTGATTGGAGTTGCTTATATCATTAAATAATCATTTGTGCTTTTTTCATTTCATCCATTTGCTCTTAAACATTCTTGAAGAGACATCTTAAGTGGAGTGACATTTGCTAATTTAATTCATTTCACATAAGAGCAGCTTCCATTGAGAGCACTTGAATTATTTAGATCTAATTGGCTTTGTGAACAACCTTAATGCTTCATTAATCTTGTCATTTTAGACTTAAAAGTATTTAGCATAATCATTTCTCCCCTTGAAGCATATTGCATCACATCTTACATTTGATCATTATAACTAGAATCCTAGGCTTATTTTATAATTGCAAGCTTGTTGTATTCTTTTGTAAATCATAATAACTTGCAAATTGTTCATAAACTGTTTATTGCTCATATATCTTGTTGTCGTGATCTATCCTACTAGCATCTTTCTTGCAGCACTACTTCTCTAGTAACTTGAAGCTTTTCATATTTTTGCAAGTGATATAATATATTTTGAGCATTGTTCATTAGGCACTGGTCTATATTTGTTGATCTCGTTGTTGCCTCGTTCTTAATTGCTTCATCTTGTTAAGTTATATTTTGCTCATTTAATAAAACACTTGCCAATTCATTCTAATTCAAGTGGTCTAGAGAGGTAACGATCTTGCCCGTTGATCTCCTAGGACTTCTTGCTTCAACAAGTTTCCCCCCTTTCATCTATCTTTAGGGACTACCCCCTTAGCTTGACTAGGAGAGAGCTAGAACGGAGTGAGTAGGAATCAGGGTGATAGCCCCTACTCTGAGCGTTGTGCCTTAGGTGTACACTTTGGGCGACGACACATCCCTAATTAACTACTTCACAATAACGAAATTTTTACAGTTGAAATTGGGTTTCAAATGTTGTCAGGGTAATGCAGCCAGATCATTGCACCGTACTTTTATATAAATATGGTAGAATCATATTGGAAGAGTTGTTATGTTATTTTTAATGCAAACCCTATTCTCAGCATTCATAGTTAACTGGGATGTAGTTAGTAGGTCCACTAAATATCTACGCTAAAGTGTTGTTCATGAAAGGATTAGTAGAAGGATGACATTATGTTATTTGGAAACATTCTCTGAGGGACTGATAATAATGAATTTCTTGGAGGTCAACTTCACCTATAGGTATTCTTTGACTGATAGGAATCAAATCATCTTTTCTAGCATGAATATGTCGTCCCTGTCATTAACTTTATTATAGACCTTGCGAACATTGTGTTTCGACTTAATAACAAAATGTATGTGTTTTTTAAAAGGATTTTAGTTTGCTAGCCAGTGTCAGATGGATGAGTATAAGATTGTTATGTTTCAACTTAAACAATTGTTAACATGTAAGTTGGAAGATTTCAAACTTCATCTAATATATATATATATATTAGTTTAGACAATATATAAAATATAATATACCCCCAACGAACCCATGTACCATGTTTCAAAAAGTGACACACCTGTCCCCATCCACATCCCCAAACCCACGTTCCCTGGCAACATAGGTCGTTAGCATGGTCATAAGAAAAGGGAATTTCCTCTACACCCCTTTCAAGGCTACTAGAATGATTATCCCAAAGAGATTACTCCAACCCTAATGGTTCCAAGGATAAAGAAAAATTGGGTATATCAAAATAGGAAGAACTAGCTCCCAGAAAGGTAAACACCCAAAACTTAGCACAAATGGACTTTGATTTCAGTCAAGAAGATTCCCCATAGAAGTTGCTCAGACCATTTGATCTTTCAATGCGGCACATTGTTGAAAATTAGCAGCTCGGGGGTGAATTTATAAAAATAGAATTTCTAAAAATATAAAGTCTCAAGTTTGACTTTCCAAAAATAGTAAATCACCTTGCATCAATTGGTAATCAAGCATTGTTGATGGAAAATCCCCTTTGATCATGAATTGATCCTAATAGTTCAATTTCGACTTAATCATCAACATTATTATTATTATTATTATTATTAAAAATAAATTCAAGTCTCTCGATCATGAAACTCAATCATGTCATATGAAACTCCCCTCAATTAATGCATATGTTAACTCTCTCTTAATGGATTCACTCCTCTCTCTCTTTAATGTTCTTACGCACCTCTAACACTCTCTTAGACACTTTAATGACTCGTCATAAAAAGATTCCTCTTACACCTCTTTAATGAATAAGTTACACTTCTCTCTTGAATGCATATGTTACACTCCTCTCCTTTATGGCACAAGTTACACTCCTATTTTGGCATATGTAACTCCTCTTTATGGCATGTGTATTACTCCTCCTCTATGTCAATAATTCATTGCCCCTCCTATATATATATGTGTTTCATATCATCTCATCTCACTTGCTTGTGCATTGTGAATTCAAACTTGATAGAGAGTTGGAGAGACTTGAAGGAGATTGTGCGAGAGAGAGACTTGGAGGGTAAGAGCAAGATGTTGGAGAGCCAAAGTGATTCACTGTTTGCATTAGCTACTACTATCATATATATTCTTAAGATTTGGGAGAACTTCATTCTCTCATTATACTTTGTATCTCTGCTAAACAATTGATTTCTAATAGAAGAAGAATCTAGTTGGGTTTTCCACTTGTGGGTTTTGCCCTGGTCATTGACCTAACTTCTTTGTTTCTCATTGAGTTCTTGGTTGTCTTTTATTGTGCATATGCTTTATATGGTTTATCTTCTATCTACAATTACTCAACTTATTTTGCAGCATAAAAAAGTTCTGGATTTAAGTGATTGTAACAGCATAGAACATCAAAATTTCAACACGCCTTGCATGGGGTATGTGTTTCACAGTGCAAAGAACTGGAAATGACCAAAGATGTCACTCATAAATGGGTTCAGTGCTCTGTCAACTAGTTGGAAGTTATTCCGAACAATCTAGAACAAACTCCAAAATGGTGTTTCTTCAAAAGTATGGTTGATTCCACAAAAAAGTCTCATGCTAGTTTTGAGATACAAAGTGAAAAAGGGTCCAGAAAACAGATAGATTCATATGAATTTAATGTTGGGCGATATGAACCTATTGATTTAAAAGATAAAAAGGTGTGTTTGTCCTCTTGCCCCAAAGAATTAAGAGTTTCAATTTGTCAAAATGATGACAAAGATGACACAATTCAATGGGATTCTGGAGAGGGAGTGCATTTAAGTCAAGGGAATGTAACCTCAAAAAAAGCCACATATAAGTTGAGGTTTCTAAGAAGAACAACCTTAATGATGATGAAACAAGGGTCAGAGGCAGTTATGGACAGTTCAGTCAAGTTGTGGGAAGCAATGTGTTAGGGAGAAAATCATTTCTTCAACATGCAAAACACAACGCAGAGAAGGAAATATGTCTAGTTAACAAAATACAATTCAAGGGGCCCTTAGAGCAGTGTGTGCCTCGAGGAAAGTTACAAAATGAAAGTAATGTCCTTGAATGTAAGGACTTTGAGCACTTCATGTAGAAAATAATGGTAACAAAGAGGTTTTTGGTAGGAATTTATCCTTTTAGTTTGTTACCCACCATTTTTTGGGTAATATCCCTAGGGGAGAAAATTTCTCCAAGATGGTCCTCAGCCGGCAGCAAGCAACCCCTTGCAACCAATGTTTTAAGATCTGGCTGGCTCGGAACCGATTCGACCGAGTTGGTCCGAGTCAAGGCCTCACCGGGTCAACTCGGCCAGTAAACCGGTTTTGTCGGCCAGGTTATTACCGAGTCGGTCGAGTTGTTTAACAACTCGGCCGACTCGGTAATAACCCGGTTGGCTTGGCCGAGTCCGAACCTACTCAACCGGGTTGGATGACAACGGCCCGTGAATTAAGAAACAATGATTTTTTTTAGTTTTTTTGCTTTTGGGGGGCTCCAAGGTTTTCACAATGATACTTTAATGGTTTTTTGTCCCTAATTAAGTTTATCTCGCTTGATCTTGAGAGGTTTGTTTAGGTGGTATCACATATGTAGTAGAGATTCCTTAAGGGATAGCTACATTCTTCTTCAAAACCTTCCAATAAGTTCTTTGCCCCTTTCTTAAAGCAAACCTAACTTTGTGGCCCCAACCTTGGCCCTCCAAAGATGAGCATCAAGCCTTGAGTTGATTCCACGTGATGCTACACCCCTTGATGAGCCTCCAAATGCTAAAACACTAAACTTAAAAGCTTGGACGTTGGACTATTTGATGATATTCCTAAATGGACTAAAGATGCCCCCTGGTTGGACTATTTGATGATATTCCCAAATGGACTGAAGATGAACCTCCCTCATCATACAGAAACCCATGATTGTACCAACCCCTAGTGGGCGATGAACCACCCCACCTTAAAGGGGGGAATTCACTACTATATCTTATACATCATGCGCAAGCCCCTTAAGCCTCGACTAGTTAATTAAATAAAATCATAAAAGGGCAAAAGGCATATAAAGAAGGGTGGAAAAACCAAAGTCGAAGCACCTCATGTACCACGATTGCTCCCTCCTACACATAATAAACCCAAGTGTGGGCTTCGCTCTTATTAGCCACCCTTATGTTGCAGCATGTGACTCAGGGTTTCCCTCTCTCATTCACCTATCTACCACATGCCACCACCTTTTGACGGATGTACCTTGACTGTATTACCCCTTTAGAAGCAAAAACCACCTAATAGGGGTACTTGGTTAACCCCATTGGGAGTTTAGGAGACATTGGTACGTCCTGAAGCCAATTATGGAAGGGCATGCCATTATGAAGTCCCCACCTGTGGTCCATGATTAGTTAAGCTCATTTACTCAATTTCTTTAATGACTTAGTGTACTCGAAGCCTAGGGGACACATTAGAACTTATGCAGAATTGCAGATGGTTTCCATTTGGGGTTTGGTCTCCCTATACAAGGTCCTAATCCTCCAAAGGGATACATAAGCACACATAAGGTGAGAGTTGAGACCCATGGGCCTCCACAACAGCAGATTGCACTTCATGGATCCCATCGCCATTCAAAGATTGCTCATGGCTCACTTATTGGACGAGGAGGATGCACTTGATCCACCATGCCCAGTTAGCCCAATACCTACACCATACACTTGGCAAATGGTCGAGGACTTCTACGATGATATGGCATCCCCTAAATTATCCCCCTAGCCCTTGACGACAACCTACAGGCATTTTCGATTTGTTTAGACCCATGAGGACACTTGGGTGATCCCACAGTGATTTGGAGCACCACAGGTTATTACAAGGGGCCAGCCCCTTGTCCACTGCTTTTGAGGGACCTATTCTTCATTGTGGCACTCATGCACCTCATTAGGCCTCTTAAGGGCCCTACAACATGCATAGATTATTATTTGTCCTCTTGAGAGGCTTACTTTTTTCATTTGTGAGCTAGTTTGGTGGGCTTGTCACCAAAAGGTCGTATTATTAGCACATTATTTTATATTTAGGGCTTATGTAGGCCAAGGAGGCTAATTCAAACTCCTTAGATGTGTATAAATACAAGTGACGTGAGAGCGTTTCTCATCATCACTTGACTTGGGATCTCTCTATCTTTAGAGAACTTCAAACTTTTTCTTTTGGGGATTATTAATTTATTTTGGATGATGGATGAATTTTGATGTATGGGTTCAGCGTATTTCTATCTTGGAGCTTCTTATTTACAAATGTGATGTTGGTTGGATATACTCTCTAACATTGTAAGTGCAAATTTAGCGTTATTTTTTCTTGTTGCTCCATACATTTGAATTTCACTATAATTAGGGCTAATTGTTGCATGTACAAAATGTGTAATTATGTATCTATTTAGCTTATTCTTTGTATGGGCCATTGTTAGATGAATGAAATGTCCTAGAGATCATGTTATCTTCATAAGTTTGCACCATTTGTATGAAGTATAAATGCTTGAAAGTCACTTTTCTTTTCTTTCCTCTAACATTAGACGAAGTTAACTTTTGGAGCCTCCTTGAACAAGAAACTAAATCCTTTTTCATTATTATCCTTGACTCCATAACCCCAAGTGAATTAGGCACTCATCCCTCAAAAAGGTTGATCACCTTAACCCTCCTTTTTACCTTTTCTTGTTTTTTTCCTAGGTCTAGCCCCATTAGGTCACCTAGGGCATCAATTTCCTAGGAAATTGGCCACAAGAAAACTTCGATCTCTTAGATACAACTACACTAGTGGGTCCCATTGCTCTCCAAATTTGAAGCAATTCTGACGGTGGAATCTTCGGATACCCCAAGCTCTAGCTCTAGGATCAAATTTTGCCTAGGTGTGCCTAAGGCTAGAACCTAGTAGGATCAATTTGACATCTTCAAAAGAAAATTCTTGCTTGGTCCTTTCCCCTCACCTTGGCCAGGTTAAGAGCATCATTGGTTGCTAAGATCCATCCCCTAACCTGGGTTGAGTCCACTTGGCCTCGTGTAGTCCCATTTTTCTCCAAACCCTATTTATGAAGGACTACTCGAGAATCCAAGTTCTTAAGAGGATATTAGGGATTGAGAACATCCTTTATACGTCTTATCCTTCTACCTCAAACCTCCAATCCTCATCCTCTCTCCCTAGAAGATCAAGTCCCTTGCTTAAAAGGCAAGCAAGCTCTATCCTTCAACCTCTTCTAGAAAGGGAATCATTTGGGTCACTCCACACCTCTTTATTGATCTACACTTTATAAGTGACTTCCTAACTACCGGGTATCCTCCCATTGGTGAAAGTTCGTAAAGAGCAGGGAGCCTTCACTGTGGTGACAGTGAGCTCAATCTCCACCATTTCCCTTGACCTAACAGTTGCCCTCGTAAGAACCCCTTTAAGGTCCCCTACCAGTTTGAGCAATAACATTTTGGCACTATTGCGGGCGACACGAAACATGTGTTTTGTTCCCTCTATGACATATTGACATATCATTATTGGCGACTCCATTGGAAGAACGAGGCCCTAGTTCTTCATTGAATTTTAAGGTCAATGCTTGTAGGGTGAAGCAAGCATTTTTCTAGGCATCTTTAATTTCACCTTGGCGACTCCTACATATGTTTCATGTATACCTCAAATAGGTTGTCATTCTTTCGTAAATTTCCTGCTTTAGACATTGCTAGCATCCCAGGAAATCCTAATTATGTCGTGGGAAGGATGCTACGTGAGATACCCGTGTTTGATGGTGATGCACTCTCCGCAATTAACCACGTAGAAATACTTAATGCACATGCTTCAAGAGAGAAGGTTGTCCTCCAAGATGTCCTCATGTTATTATTCATGGGATCTCTCGGTCGTCACAACTCATGGTTGCATAATCATGAACCTAGGCGCATCTCATCTATTGAAGAGTTCATCGATGGCTTTCTCAGACATTTTCAAGTACACCCTACATTAAGCATCCAAGGGGAAGCTTTTATTGAGCATCATCAAAACATTGAGAATCAAGTAATGAGCAAGAAGACGAATCCCCCTTGGGTCCGCATGATGAAAATGATGATTTTGAGGAGGGATAACTTTATGGAAAGTGAAATTGAGACTAACCCTACCTTTCTCAAGGATATTACTCCCAATGAATCCTCTTTTGAAAACCTTGAGAGAGATGATCTCATTAGCACCTTAAAAGATGACATTGAAGATTATTTCTACATTGAAAAAGAGAAATGGGAAATTGTGTCCTCAATTTGATTGTGCTCCCATTTACGACACCGACAAGGAGGATGACGATGGGATGGGTCTTCCCTTCCCTTAGGCACTATTTATGATGGCATACCCATTAATACCCTTGGGAAGGGGAATCTTCATTTTCCTTTGCATAAAGAGCATCAGTTAGAAGTGATTAATTTTC
The DNA here is from genome assembly GCA_000404065.3 of Pinus taeda. Taxonomy (NCBI): domain Eukaryota; kingdom Viridiplantae; phylum Streptophyta; class Pinopsida; order Pinales; family Pinaceae; genus Pinus; species Pinus taeda. Next base: position 13,021 of record APFE031227597.1, read on the forward strand.
CTTTTAGGAGAGACACAATCTTTGATACTAGGGAAATTAATAAGGCTCCCAATTCTCATGACTATGATTTTGTGTTCAAATCACTTGAGCCTTTAGATTATGATTTTGGGAAGGCAAAGTCTATTGAATACCTTTTTCCTATTCGTCATCATCTTGAGTCTTCATCAAGTGATTTCCTCACCTCTGATCATATGATTTCAAGTAATTGTGAGCCCTCCCTCCCTCCCGCGTATAGTGTCAAGGAAGAGCACTTGATTATATTTTTCCTCCTTGGACACACCCTCAAGGTTTTAATCACTCCATGGTCTCCCCTCTACAACGTAATCATCATGTACAACCTACTTGTGTTTCCCCATCTCGTTGGCCTCCCTTTCCTACTAATCATAACCCGATGAAAGTCGTAATCCATGACGTGAATAATAAGGACAACGGTGGGAGTGATATGCCAGAGATTAACATCCATCAAAGCTTTATGAGCTTGGTTGTTGACATCTCTATATTTTGGTTGCAAGAGAAGATCTCATGAACTAGATTACGTCCTTTTCTTACCTCTTCTAACATAATTATCCATCATATTTTCCCACCTCCCGCCCACAACGTTCTCCATATGTTTGGGTTTGCATTCGCTTTGGGATTTACCGCATGAGTAATCATATAGACAGACATATTTATATTGACTTGATGACATGTTGGTTGCATTGCCTTTATCACTACACTCAATAAAATATTCTTCATATGCATGTTAGGCAAGATGCATTGCATACTGATTTTTGCATTAGAAATAACGTCATGTGATATTTCCCATGCTAAATTAGCTGCACTTTGATTAAAATTTGCATATCTCTATTTTTTTCTTGATTTTATGGCTTAACATATTAGCATATGCAATCATGAGAAGTTGTGAGAGCATGTTGCCCCGTGTTTTTCCATCTATTGTATGTGCAGGTGACAGGTCTAAAGTAACCAAGAGATTGTTAGAGTTCTCGTGACCTCCCATTCGACTAGCTTCACCCACTTCTTCGAGAGATCACGTCCGAGTTGGAGCCAGATGTTACCCACCATTTTGTGGGTAACATCCCTACAGGAAAAAACTTCTCCAAAATGGTCCTCAACCGACAGCCAGCAGCCACTTGCAACCATCAGCGAGCTCATTGTGCCTTTTCTCCGCCACCTGAGCCAGCCATGTGGTCCCTCGCCCATCTGCCATGATCGTATGTTTGAAGGTGGGCCTCCCGAATCTAAAGGTATGCCTTGTCATATTGAGATTGAGTTTTCTAGATTGCTTATCATGCACAATTTTGGGTATCGATTAATGGGGGGATTCAGCAGAAAAAATGGGCTAGGTTTGTGCTTTTGTCCCCTAGGCCCCTTTTAGGACTTAGCCTTGGATTCTAGTCCAGTAGAATCTCTTTTACTAACCATGTGGTTTCAGGGATGGTATTTCATGGGAAACCCTAATTTTGGTTGTGTTGTCCCGCTCCCTTATCCATGCATATAACCTTTTTTTACCTCATTACTAACCCCATCCATCATTTCTCCCACCTGGGTCCACATAGGGCCAGCTTGCCCATTCCCATTTGCCCACAACTTGGGTCATGGCTTGGAATGAAGCCCGGAGGTTGATGCAGCTAAAAAGAAAGTCAAAAGCATATATCGCCACATTCAACAAGAAAAGTACCACAAGATGCAAAAGATGGTCAGGACAAAAACATTTAGCACGTGGGCAAAAGCCATTACATGAAGTTCTACCCCATCATCATGGCCATCACCTTGGTTCCAACAGGTTCTATGAACCTCCCTCACCATATAGGAACCCATGATTGTACCAACCCCTGGTGAGCGATGAACCACCCCATCTTAAAGGGAGGAATTCATTGTTATATCTTATACATCATCCGCTAGTCCATTGAACCCCAAGCAATTAATCAAAGAGAATCATAAGAAGGCAAAAGGCATATAAAGAAGGGTGGAAAAACCAAGGTCGGGGCACCTTATGTACCACGATTGCTCCCTCCTACATGTTATCAACCCAAGTGTGGGCTTCCACCTTATTAGCTACCCTTGTGTTCCATCATGTGACCCAGGGCTGCCCCCTCTCATTCCCTACGTCATTCAGCTATCATGCGCTAGCCCCTTGAACCCCGAGAAATTAATCAAAGAAAATCATAAGAAGGCAAAAGGCATATAAAGAAGGGTGGAAAAACCAAGTTCGGGGCACCTTACGTACCACAATTGCTACATCCTACACGTTATAAACCCAAGTGTGGGCTTCCCTCTTATTAGCTACCTTTGTGTTCCAGCATGTGACCCAGGGCCGCCCCCTCTCATTTCCTACGTCATTCAACTATTTGCCACATGCCACCACCTTTTGACGGATGTACCTTGACTATATTATCCCCTTTATAAGCGGAAACCGCCTAATAAGGTACTTGCTTAACCACATTGGGAGTTTATGAGACATTGGCATATCCCGAAGCCCATTCTGGAAGTGCAGGCCATTATGAAGTCTCCACCTGTGTCCCATGATTAGGTAAGCTCATTTACTCGATTTCTCTAAAGACTTGTTGTACAAGAAGCCTAGGAGGTACTAAGCCTCCAGAGGGCTACATTGGCACATATAGGGTGAGCATTGAGAACCATGGGCCTCCACAGCAGTAGATTGCACTTCATGGATCCCATATCCATTCAGAGATTGCTCGTGGTTCACTTATTGGACGAGGAGGATGCACTTGTTCCATCATGCCCGACTGGCCCCATACCTACACCATATTTTGGTAAATGATCCTGGACTTCTACGATGATGTGGCATCACATACATTATCACCCTAACCCTTGAGGGAAACCTACAAGCATCTTCGAATTGTTTGGAGACAAATGAGGACACTTGTGTGACGCCACAGTCATTTGGAGAAACACAGGTTACTACAAGGGGCCAACCCCTTGTCCACCACTTTTGAGGGCCCTATTCTTCATTGTGGCACCCATGGACCTCATTAGGCCTCTTAGAGGGCCCTACGACATGCATAGATTATTATTTGTCCTCTTGAGCAGTGTTTTACAACCCGGCCGAGTCATTCTGGGTCGATCGGTTGGGAACTGACTCGGCCTTTGAAACGGAACGGTCGGCCGAGTCAGCAATGACCCCCGAGTCACTCAATGACTCGGCCGGGTCCGCTAAAAAACGGCCGGGTCACTGGAAACCCCGAAACGGACGCAACAACAAGTATTAAATCGGTTTTTTTGTGGATTTCAGTTGGATTTTAGAGTTTTGGTGGACTCCAAACAGCATTATAATATTTCTAAAACATCTTTGGGGTCCATATCCCCCTCCCAAAAGCTATT
>APFE031227597.1:26009-52665 GCA_000404065.3 Pinus taeda
ACTTGGCCTCGTGTGGTCCAATTTTTGGCCAAAGCCTATTTATGAAGGACTACTCAAAATCCAAGTTCTCAAGAGGATTTTAGGGATTGAGAACTTCCTTCATAGGTCTTATCCTTCTACCTCAACCCTCCAATCCTCATCCCCTCTCCCTAGAAGATCAAGTCCCTTGCTTGAAAGGCAAGCAAGCTCTATCCTTCAACCTCTTTAGAATTGGAATCATTTGGGTCACTCCACACCTCTTTATTGATCTACACTTTATAAATGACTTCCTAACTAACGGGTATCCTCCCATCGGTGAAAGTTCGTAAAGAGCAAGGAGTCTTTGCTATGGTAACAGTGGGCTAAGTCTCCATTGTTGCCCTTGACCTATAGCAATTACCCTCTTAGGAAACCCCTTTAGGTCCCCTGCTAGTTTAAGTGGTAGCATGGCCTAGGAAGACACATTAATGACCTTTTGTCTAAGTGACATTATGTATTTTATTAATGTCAAGGAGCTAGGGTACTTTTTATTTATTAAAGTTACATGTATTTCTAAAAGTGACTTTATGTGAAAAGTACTAAGTACACTTTATATTATTAAAGTGACTTGATATTTTAAAGATGACTTTATGACATAAAGAGTGAACATGGTACAAAACATTAAAAAGTACGAGGAGGCTAATTAATTGAGGGGGACCACATGAGGGAGGGGTCAAATAGGGGTCTGATCTCATGGGCTGAAATTTAATCTCAGCCCTTGATTTCAAGGATTAGGGTTCTCCACACTAAAGGAAGACAAAAAGGGAAAAGGAAGCTATTCTCTCATTCGTTCTCATTAGAGCCATTGAGAAGAGAGCAAAGAGATAAAGGACGAAGAGAGCTTTGTGAAATTCTACAGCAGAGAACAAAGTCCAATACCACAACAGAACGAATCTTTCAGAGGCTGAATTTAAGTCTAAAAGAGAGGTCGAAGTTTATGGAGGCAGTCTCGACCATTGTTAGCACATAGTACGAGAGTCTTTTCTGAGCCAAATTAAAGTAAATCTCAGTCTATGCCAACGTATATTCTCCTTCAGTCAACCTACTTGAAGTTTGAGGTTCTTGAGCATGCGTAGCAAGATTTTTGGGGTTGTACAACACAATTTTCGGGTCAGTTTTTGGGTGTATTTCAGCTTGTTGGGTGGGGAGGAGAATCATGTATCAGATGTGTGTATTTTTGCTCTATAAGTCCGAGTTTTGGGAGCAGACAGTTGACTGTCCAGTGGTCTTATTCCTTGTGCGCAAGGATCTGTCAAGAGGCCCGTATTTTCTGCCTGAGGAGAGTTGAATGTGTCAGGTAATCCATTTCAGAACTGAGTTTGGAAAAAGAACCTGAGAGGAATTTCTTTGAAGGGAAGAGATAAGTTGAAATTCCTTGTTGTGTTTGTTGTTGTAGGAAATTTCTAAAGAAGCTAATAAATCCTCCCTTAGAACTGGTTTTCCCCTTATGGGTCTTTTCAGGTTCATTAAACCAAAAATAAGTGTGTAAATTCTTGTGTGTTGCTTGCATATTTTCTCTCATATCAGCTGAAAATTGAAAGATAGTAGTGTAGTGATTTGTTTCAAGTCAAATGCAAAATTAATGTATATATCAGTCATATGTTTATGATGGGTTTTGGGCATTAGAACATACAAAAATTCAAAACTGGGCACGCTACAGCAGTACATAATTTTCAACATGGTATCAAAGCCTGAGAGAAGTCAGATTTGAAGTTGTTATCAGCTAAGCGAAGCAGGGGAAGGGGCAGCAGAAGGCAAAGGAAAAGCACATGACCAAAGTGAAATGATTTGCTTGTGGGAAGATGGGTCAGTATGTTGTTTAAATTCCCAACAAGAAGGGAGTTGCAACTTCATCAAAGGTGGATAAGTTCACTTCTATATTTGACACAAAGTTTGCCTTATCAGCAGAGGTGGATGAGTTTGCCTTGGTGGTGAGTTTAGCCACTCATGGTACATCTTCTCATGCATGGTTTGTTGATAGTGGAGCATCCTGCCATATGTCTGGTCTGAGAAAGCACTTCACGAGTCTCTCAGATGATGATATCGACTTAGAGGTTATGCTTGGAGATAACTCCAAGGTCAGAGCAGTAGGAGTGGGAGCAATATCATTTCAAAGGGAGTCGTTACCTCCTCTGAAAGTGACGGATGTTCTTTATGTTGCAGGGCTGAAGAAGAACTTGATATTAGTCTCTAGTTTGGAGGACAGGGGGTATGAGGCGGTGTTCCGTGGAGGACAGGTGCTGATATATCCCAGTGGATCTAGTGTCCAGCATGCTAGAGTGATTGGAGTCCGCAGTGGGAGGCTATACAGGTTTACGTTTCAGCATATTAGAGCCTTGGTGGCACAGACCAATAGCAGTGAGTTGTGCGAGATTTGGGACAAAAAGATCCGAGATGGCCTACTTGCACCATGGAGCTTTCAGGACACTGAGGGAGACGGTTACAGGTTTACCAAATTTCAACACTGAGCATCATGATGTATGCAAGGGGTGTGCTTTGGGAAAATACACCAAGACACCTTTCCTGAGCAGTGACAGCAAAGCTGCAAGTATCCTAGACTTGGAACAATTTGATGTTTTTGGTCTTGTGTCTCATCAATCCTTGAATGGACGTGAGTACTATGTGACCTTCATTGACAACCACTCTAAGAAGACCTAGATTTTCTTTCTGAAGACCAAGGATGAGGCCTTCAAGAGGTTCCAAGAGTTTAAGGCTCTTGTGGAGAACCAACAGGGAGGAAAATCAAGGTGTTGAGATCAGATAATGATGGTGAGTAAACCTCCATGAAGATGAAGGAGTCATATAGGAGTGTGGGCATCAAAAGGAAGTATATAGTGTCTTATAACCCCCAGCAAAATGGGGTGGCAAAGAGGAAGGACAAGACCATAAAGGGTGCAACGAGAGCGATGTTGCATGATTAGAGACTACCTTTCCTCTTGTGGGCCAAGGCATGTAACACTGCCATGTATTTGCAAAACAAGAGCCCACATAGAGTCTTTGAAAGTAAGACTCATCAAGAAGTGTTTACCAACAAGAAGCCGGAGGTTAGGCACATCGATATCTTTGGGAGCCTTACATATTCACACGTCCCTAAGGAGAAGAGGGCGAAGTTGGAACCCACTGCAAAGAAGGGTATCCTTGTGGGTTACAGCGAGACCAGTAGGCTCTATCGTATATACATTCCTGCACATAAGAAAGTTGTCCAAAAACGGGATGTAAATTTGAGGAGGAGAGGGCCTGAGGAGGTCTTAAAAGGTTGATCAGTTCGAGCAGCAAGCTTCTCAGCAGGGGGCCACACCACAAGTTTCAAGAGCACCAAGTGGTACACCAAGATCAGAGGATCATCTATTTCAGGGGTGACAAATTCTCATAGTTTAGGATCACCTGATGCAAGACCGTCAGGTGCAGGATCTCGAAGTCTAGGATCTCCATTGATCATAGCAAATCCTTCCTCGTCAAGAGGAGAGGCTCTAGTTGAGGATTTTCCCATACCAACTGAGGAGGCCACTATAGGGAAGACGAATCCAAGATGGCTTCGCAAGACCCTGAAGGAATCCCAGGAAACAGTGAGGAAACCCAAGTGGTCAATGAGGGAGAGAAAACCACTAGAGAGGTTAGGTGGCTCTGTGGTAGATGTTGTGGAGATAGAGCCATCTAGTTATGAGGAGGTCGCTAGTCAGCAGATCTAAAGGGATGCCATGGTCGAGGAGTATGCCTCCATCATCAAGAATGATGTCTAGGAGGTACTACCGAGAACTGAAGGGAAGTCTGTGTTGACTTATAGGGGACTCTACAAGATCAAACATGTTGCAATAGGTTGCGTGGAGAAGTTCAAAGCTCGTTTTGTGGCGTGGGGGTTCTCACAAGTAGAGGGATTTGACTATAAGGAGGCCTTCGCTCCAGTTGCTCATTACACTTCCATTAGAGCAATCAGTTCTATAGCAGCAGAGATGGGTTGGAGGATTCACCAGATGGATGTGAAGACCACATTTCTCAATGGTGTTATACAGGAGGAGGAATGTATTGAGCAACCCCAAGGCTCTGATGTGCATGGGAGGGGATCTCATGTGTGCAGGCTTAAGAAAGCCTTGTATGGACTAAAGCAGGCGTCGAGGGCATGGTATGAGAGCATAGATGTCTACTCGCAACAGATGGGTTTCCAGAAGAGTGATGTTAATCCAAACCTCTATTGCATTATGGTTGGTGACAATCCACTCAATTTGATTCTGTATGTGGATGACTTGTTTATTACACGAGAGGACAGACTCATCCAACGTTCCAAGAGAGATCTTGCTTGAGAGTTTGACATGACCAATATGGGATCGATGCATTATGTTTTGGGGTTGGAGGTTTAGCGAGAGTATGGGCATATCTTCATTGGCCAAGGCAAGTATACATGTGATATCTTGAGGAGATTTTGTATGGAGGGTTGCAGACCTATGGCTACTCCTATGATCACCAACTAGAAGAAGTTGCATGTTTGAAATTCTGAGTTGGTGAACACCACCTTGTATCGTCAGTTGATCGGTTCTTTGATGTATCTGTTCAACAGTGAACACTAGACAAGAAATTTCTTTCGTAGTCAACACACTGCGTCAATTTATGATGGAGCCCGGGGGAGTGCACTAGGTGGCTGCGAAACATGTGTTGAGGTACCTACGGGGCACAGTGGACTATAGTTTGGACTATGTAAGGGGAGATGGAGTCAGTTTGATTGGTTGCACAAACAAGATGGGGTTGGTAGTGCTAGTGACAGGAAAAGTACTTATGGGTGATGTCTCTCGTTGGGCTCAACAATTGTGTCATGGTACAACAAGAAACAGAAGTCAATGCCATTGAGCAGCACAGAGGGAGACTATATGGCAGTGAGTCAAGCTAGTTGTGAGGCACTTTGGCTTCGTAAGAGATGCTATATGGGTTATCTAGTCAGAGGTTGAGACCAACTATGATATATTGTGATAATTATAGTTTCATTAAACTCTCTAAGAATCCAGTATTATGGGTGGAAAGAAAGGTCCAATGGAGTTAGGGCGGGTGTCAAGGGTTGTATTATTTGAGCAAAGCAGTAAAGGTCAAAGCGTTTCCACATGATAGGGGAGAACTCTCGACTAAAAGGCCGCCATCGCTCTCAATATAAGGAGAGGATAGAGGTGGTGTTTCAAAAAGAGAATCTAGTGTATATAGAGATATAGATCTAATTCTTTCCTTCCTTCTTTATAAAGCACCTTACACACCACTACATCTTCATCATAACCAGTCAAAGCATATTGAGATCAAATACCACTTCATCAAAGGCTAGGTTCGAAGGGGAGCTATGAAGTTTGAGAATATATCCACTGATGAACAAGCAGAAAACATTCTCAGCAAGTCATTGCCAAGGGTCAAGCATGTATTCTTCAGAGACAAGATGGTAGTGGTGAGATGTAATGTCCCTTCCTAAATGAACATGATTAATTTCTACATTTTGGGGCCAATTTTAGAGGTGACAAGGCCCATTTTATTTTTATTAGAAGATTTAGGAGTTAGAAGTAAGTTACTTTGGGATTTTGTTAGTAGCATGTGGGGCCACCCACACAAGGAAATACGAACACCCTAAGCCAATGGTTCGAAATGCATGAGGGAAAATCGAAGGCTTCGTGAGGGACCCATGAAGGAGGGAAAAAGGCTCCACGAAATCTATAAAAAGGAGACAACGCTCTTCTTTTGACATCTTTGGCATATTGAATTTTTTCTTAGTTGCTTGAGCTGTTTAGTTGGGTCACTTACTATTTAGCACAAGTTTTCCGAGTGAAGAACTCACCCTTTCTTCTGGGGACTTAGAGTGCCATCCTAGAGAGGTTCTTCCATAATATTCCTGAGGTGATTTTCAGTGTGATTTCCAGCATTTGCATTCATAGTTTTTCCGGTGGTGCGTATTTCTGGAGGACACGGTGGGGAAATCGAGTTGAGGTCCTTTGCATTCTTCAGAGGTGCTACTGTCACAAGAAATTCGGGGTGAGAAGCTTTCGTGATTTGCTACTCACTTGGGTGAGTTTTTGGGTTGAAGGTGATAGCTTTCTTCAATGAGAATTTTGTAGTTCCTAGGGCCAATGCAGAGGGCAGAGATTGGGCACACATGGGTGGTGGAGACTCAACTATTGGAGTTGTTCCTTGCCGGGAGTAATAAGGGAAGTACTGGTGGAGCTGATTGCTACCTTTCCGGAGTGTTTGGGGAGGATTTTACTGGAGTATTGACAGTCAATGTGTTTCAGCAGTTCTGAAGGGCATAGGAGTTTTTGGGGGTCGATTTTGGAAGGTCAAAATCTAGCCAAACCATTTATGGGTTTTTGTGGGTTTATTGAGAGGAGTCTCTGACTAATTTTACAAAAAAAAAATCGAAAGTCGGGTCTGAAATCCTAATTCTTATAACAAGGCAAATTGCTAGTCAGCTGGGGAATTTGCACCATTTTCTGCGTTCAAATTTGTCTTGGAGATAGGCCAAACCCATTCTGGGTTTTTGGTGGAGAACTTAAGATTAATTTGGTGGAAATTTTTTAGCACTTTTGGAGGCTCAAACAAGGGTTTCTTCCAGCGAGCAGTTGCAAAATTTCTAAGCCCAGTGCAGAACATTGAGGAGAACCCTTTCCTCAGCATCTAGGTAGCATCCTCCTCACCTGGGATTGTTTAGTTTGCTTTGGCAATCCCAAGTGCACACATTTCATAGATTGTACTCTTCTCCATATATAACAAAATGGTTGAATTTTGGTGTAGTTCTGCTGTAAATTGTGAGTGTTTGATTGTTGTTTAAATATTTCGATGTTGTATGGTATTTTAATTTATTTATCACTATTTTTCCTATTTTGGAACATTACAATGGTATCAGGCCATGATCTTGGCCCAGCTGTGGGTAACCAGTAAGATCATGGGAGATTTGGGCATGTATGCACACCCGTAGGTTACACCGTACACCACCCATGGCTCAATGGAGATTTAGTATGCAGGAATTTTGGGGTGGAATCTGCTGGAATGATGAGAGGCTGGCTCAATTGAGGAAGGTGTCATACCAAATCGATCATTGTCCTTACAGCAGAGACACTAGAGGTGCACATGTTGTAGGAGTATAGCCATCTACACCACGTGGGGAAAGCCAACAGAATCAAGGCACTAGATCTCCTGAAAAGGAGCAAGCAAGCCAGGGATAGTTAGAGTGTGAGTCAAGGAGATGATTTTGTTGGTGGAGACCTGGTTTTAGACATCAGGGGCCTGAGGAGGAGGTTGAGGGTATGCAGGGTCATGAGGAACACATCAATATACCCAGTGTAGCATAGGAGTCACCCTTGTTGGAGACCTCTTTTATAGCACCAGTTGACACCTTGATGTAGAACCTGGAGCATACACCCATAGAGCCATCTAATGATGTGGTATCTATCGTTGATGAGGTGCCATTTGTTGTTGAGGTATCCATTGATGAGGTGTCCAAGACCGTGTTCGGATTTTCAGGTGATGGTAGCCCACAACATATTAGGGAGGAGCCGGGAAACACATCCATTAGTGAGGTGTTGATGGGCACAGAGGAACCCAGATCCATCACAGAGTTCTCATACAACATCTACCTATAGCAGTATGGAGAGCACCTTGAGGAGCATGAGCTAGATGAGGATGTTATGCTCGATGAGCTACATGTGGAGGGACAGCGCAGTACTCCTGTTGTGCCCATGGTAGAGGGGGATGGGCAATCATTTGTTGGACCTATCATCGACGGGGAGCAAATAGATGCGCAAGGAGCCAGCAGAGTTGCAATCCTTCCAGACAGTAACTCTCTTCAGGCTTACGTAGATGGGGCTTGCAGTATTGTTAGGTTACCTCCACACGTTGGAGGGAGATTGACTGGGTTACCTAGACAAGTTGTATATGATGACTGGGCCAAGGAGATGAGGCGACATGAGGTGTGTAGGGCGCAACACTCGCATGATGGACTTGCTATGTACTTGGGGACTCTTGCATTTGATCCCTCTCATGGGGTTGGGTGGCAAGAGATATTGAGTTGGTACTTGATAGAGTTGTCTAGGTTTTTGGATACATCCATGATCGGGAGCATAGTTCAACAGGGGTTGTGGTTTTCCAGAGGGGCTTGAGGGAATTAAGGGTTGGATCATCGTTGGGACCCAGGTGGGACTTCCCACCACTTGATGGATTGGGTCGGTCATGGTATTAGCAAGATGGTGGATCCAGTGATTGGACTCACCCCCATTCTCATATTCCCACCATAGTTTTGGACAGCACCGTGACAAGTTGAGCAGACAGAGGAGCAGGCAGACTCCATGAGTTGTCTCGGCATGTTAGCCATATGTGGGGGCATAGGATGATCAGTGGACCTTGGAAGGAATTTGTCAGAGGAGGTGGCATTGGCAGGCCACCAGACAGTGCCTTGTATGGAGTTGGGGATTCCTCACACGTGTGTAGGGCACGGAGGACACCGAGGAGCAAAGCAGTAGTGGCATCACTACTAGTGCCTAGAGAGATTCACTTCTTAGGCCCCTTAGGGAGGATTTGGAGGGGAGATCCCCCAATTGGAGAGCATGATGATGTGACGGTGGAGGTAATGATACAGGTCGGGTGTGGGCCAACGCATATGGACATAGCTCTAGGCCATCACATCCAGGGATGGGTAGGAGCATCCAGCATGGAGCAATGGTTTGCAGATGGGCATGGAGACACATGGGGATATGTCGCAGTATTTTGGATTGCGTCATGGAGTGGGAGTGCCTCACATCGCATTGAGTACATGTGGGGAGTGACAGGTGTAGTGACACAGGTGGGACACAAGACGATACAAGATGGTATAGCCGTAGCCAAGAGTATCCAATGGTGGACCGAGACAGGATGCAACTTACAGTGGCATGTCGAGGAGTGCGGCAATACTGGGTGGTATGCAGTGGCAGATGATACGACACAACGAACGCTTGGAGGGTTGCTCCGAGGAGACTTATGGGCAGGGGCACTACGTGTACCATTAGATGCAGCCCACCTAGGATCGATGAGGCCACTATTGAGCATACGGGGACACCATGTTTAATGGAGACAGGGCTTCGAGGGGGTTATCAGCAGATACGAGACAGAGAAGGGGTTGTCTATAAGATTACTCTTGAGCATTCCGGCAAACTCTTGATCAAACCCATCCTCCCCCAATGTTGTTTACATTTGCAGAGTGTTTGTTTGTTGCCCCTTGACACTCCATTCTGGCAAAAGGGCTTGCGAGGCTCACTCTAGGTAGTTGGATGAGACACCTTGTGTCATGAGCCGAGAGGAGACTCTCCAGTTGAGACACTTGGTAGGTGCACGAGTTGACGAATACAAGATTAGGGATGGCCTCGTTGATTGTCGAGGTAGCATATGTTCCACCCTTGGGCTTACAATTGGAGAGGCGATTGAGAGGGAGTTGTGTGTTGCTTTTTCAGCTAAATAGCTCGAGGCGTTAGGGGAGCATGACGTGCAGGGGATGGTAGTCCTTGTCGGCAAGATGATGTCGAGGCTTCCGGTAGTACCCAAGCACATCATCATGAGCAGGAATAATAGATCTTGCTGTGTGATTTGGCAGGTGCAAAGCAATTGGTTATTTGCAACAAAGGGTCTTGATGCTCGATGTATACCTATTGGATACCTACAAGAGACAGAGACGAGGCACAGAGGGGTCCCAACAACTAGCAACATAACACAGCAGTAGGCAAAGAGGATTTGGGGTTGTGGACCTGCAGTATGATTATGGGATCCAGCGATCCAGTGGATTGGTGGGATACTCCACTCCTCAGTGACCTTGGTCAGAATAGCAAGCAAATTGATTCATTCACAGGCAGACACATGGGGAGTCACCAAAGCCCTCACCATAGGGCAAGGCAAATTTTTGCTCAAGATTGGGGCCAGCGATGGTGCGATAGTCATTGGCATTATTGAGGCGCTTTGGCAGGTTGGGCCTAACATTGATCATCGCATAGATTGTGACCGAGAGTTGTGCAAGAGGAGGTTATGGTACGAGCGTGCTAGACAATTAGTGATGACCAGGGTGTCGCAAGGTCAACAGGATAGTTTCTTGCTATGCTGGGCATGGGGCCTAGCAGCACAATACTCACCGGTTCATCTACCCATACGAGTGAGCTGGTCTTTATAGGAGAGGGTCATCCAAATTTTCCATCGGGTTTTTGTGATTCGTTGATGGCATGGGAGACTTCATCATCATGGCAGGATGGCCAGCAAGAGGATTTCAAGAGGAGCTCATGCAAGAGAGGCTTCATTCGCATGGGAATTGAGTTGTATCTTTAGGGGCACACAATCAGAGTGCATGGGGTGGACTATTCAACAGAGCAACTTCCTGAGGATTTGGACAAAGTTTTACATTGTCAAGATGCTCTACTTATTGGTAGTAGACAGAGGGGTTCTAATGCCCCTATCTGGCAGGATAGTGAGTGGAGCAAGGGGTGCTTCACGTTGATCAGGTTGGCTTGGGATCCTAGTATCAAGGGACTCTTTCACTATTGGATAGTGCAGCAATAAAGGATGATCCAATGGCATATTTGGCACCCTGGTGAAGTTTGCAGAGACAGTAAGGATCCACAGTCAGAGAGAGCGCTTGTTCAGGCACTGCTTGAGGACAAGCAATTTTTGGTGCATTGGAGGAGCTTGTCGGATGAGGATGCTACTTGGGAGGGCGAAGCACATACTGGAGCATCCAGCACTGAAATTGCTTGGGGACAGGCAACATTTGGGAGGGGAGGATTCTAGTGTCCCTTCCTAAATTATTTTGGAACAGGATTAATTTCTACATTTTGGGGCCAATTTTGGAGGTGACGAGTGTTGATTTGTGTAGCTTGGGAGGGAAAAGCACCACAAGGGTAGCTTGTGGGCTTGGAACCCAAGTATGGGATTTTGCACCCATTGTGATTTGAGCCAAAACTGTGAGGTAGGTACGATATGTGATGGATGAGAATAATAGTCCTCAGCGATACAATTCCAACGCATCGAGAATCGTCCAAATCCGAGTTGTCATTAGAGAAAAATGAATTTGTGAAGTTGACAAGGTAATTATTGGTTACCAAGTCATGTATGCTTGGTGTAAACTAGCTCCAGTAGATGTTTCTCTTCAAAATTCGTTGGAGCCTTTGTATGTGTATAAATACAAGGTGTATTGGAGTCATTTTGAGCATCCAAATTTGGGCAATATACCTCTGAAATAGGAGCCTTAGCCGCAGCAAGGGAGCCAAGAAGGGATAGCATGGAGGAGCCAAGGATAGTGTAAGGGTTTCTGTTTGTTGTAGGTGACAGCGTGGAGGTCTAAGGGTTGTCTAGGAGGCAGTAAAGGGTTGTTCCAGGTGTGTGTTAAGGGTTGTTTGTTGGGCAGATAAGGCCGCATGTTTGGAGGACAAAACAATGTTGTTTTGAGGACAGTTGGTGAAGGTTTGGAGGGAGGCCGAAGGCTACAACAGTTATTGTGCTAGGCCACAGGCCATAACCAGCAGTTGGGCCATCCTTTGATGTTGCATTTGGGTGAAACAAAGCACAAAGACGCAGCGTAGAAGTGGAGGGCCTCTCCCTTAGAGGACCGCAGTCTTTAGAGGCTTATCTTGCTAAGTTACGTGGAGGTGTAGGGTTGTAGGTGATGCCTTATCCAGTGGTGCAACATTGCAACGTGGTGAAACAGTAGTATTTTG
Source organism: Pinus taeda (assembly GCA_000404065.3). Taxonomy (NCBI): domain Eukaryota; kingdom Viridiplantae; phylum Streptophyta; class Pinopsida; order Pinales; family Pinaceae; genus Pinus; species Pinus taeda. The sequence continues at coordinate 37,709 of APFE031227597.1, forward strand.
TGAGGTGTATTAGGTCAAGTGTGTTGACCGGATTGGATCATGTTTATTGCAACATGTTGATGACATGTGTATGACATTCCGAGGTGGTGAAATGTCATACTAGGAGCAGAATCAACAGTGAGTGAATTGGGTGTCATAGGTATGTTGGAGGGAAGCATGTTGGCTAACTAAAGTAGCCCTAGAGTAGCACACAAGAAAGACATTGTTGGTGCGTGATTGGGTGAAGTATTGCAGCGTTATGTGTAGCTGTTTAATGGACGAAAGAGGCTACTAGAAGGCAGATTGGAGCTCAGTAATTAGGCCTACCCAGTGAGCAATTTGATGACCACGTGTTCATTGTAGCAGACGTGACTTGCAGCAACGATAGAAGGTAGCCATCTTGTCTTGGAATCTCGATATGTAGTAGCCTTAATGGACTAAAGCACTACTAGTGAGCAGAACGGGAGCGAAGGACAGGCAGGGCAAGATACTACATCGAAGTTGCACAACAAAGTTTGTCATTGTATCTTGTAGACCATAAAATGTTGTATTATCGAGATTTGGTTTAATATAACAAAGATTGGGATTGTACATATTGTACATTTTTGTTAAAAACTATGTATATTTGTGAATATGTGATTTCCTGCTTTATATTTCCGTTGTGCAAAGTAGTTTATGGTTGAGATTCTTCGTTTGGTAGCGTTAGCGATTTTAAGACTCTAACCTAGACCCAAGGTCATGGAAATTCAACATGGTATCAAAGCGTGTCTGAGCTACTTTGGAAGTAAGTAAATCAGAGTTGTGTGCAGCGAAGTACAGCGTGAGGGGGAGTTGGTCACATTGTTAGTGAAGCACTCACTACAATGTCGAAGTTGCAGACAAGTCTTCAATATGAGGACAAGTTGGAGCGGTTGTCCAACTATAGTCCTTGGAATGAAAGGATCAAGTTGGTCTTACAGGTCAACAAGCTTTGGGAGTTTGCCAAGAAAGAGATCAAGAAGCCAAACGACCCTAAGGAGCTAGAAATATATGAAGATTTTGAAGCAAGGGCGAGATTGATCATCCTAGATGATGCGAAGGATGCCCTAATACCTCAGTTGTCTTTGAAGAACAATGCACATGAGATGTGTATGGCTCTTCAGAATTTGTTCCAGAATAAGAACAAGAACTGAGTACTCGTATTGGAGGATAAGTTGAAGTCCACCAAGATGATAAAGGGTGAAAGTGTAACCTCATATTTAATGAGATTGTCTCAGGTCAAAGATGAGCTTGTTTCCATCGGTGTGTCTACTTCAGATGGAGATATGGTAAGGATTGCCTTGAAAGGGTTCACCGAGCATTGGAAGCCCTTCATCAAAGGGATCGTTGCCCAAGAGAAGCTGCCAGATTGGGATAGGTTGTGGGATGACTTCATTTAGGAAGAGTTGCGAGACGAGGATCTTCATCCGAGGAAGAAGGCTTCAGATGATGACATGGCACTTGCAGCACGAATGAAAGGTAAGCACAAGAAGGACTTGAGTGAAATCATGTGTTTCAACTATGGCGAGATGTGTCATTTTTCGTCAAGATGTCTAATGAAGAAGAAGGGAGATGATGAGAAGAAGAAAGGAAAGCAGGTCATCGATGTTGCCACTTCAACGGAGATATGATCTCTCTAGGAGATTGGATGAGGAGGACTTTGCTATGATTTCTCATTTCTCGCAGGGTATTGTCAATGAGGATGGATGACACGTGGACAATGGTGCGACGAAGCATATGGCAAGGTCACATGAGGTTTTTGAGACTCTAGCTGAATGTGACTCGAAGTAGCACATGGTGTTGGGCAACAAGAGTCAGTTGGAGATCCGAGGATCGGATGTTGTACCATTCAGGATGGAGACAGGACGTGTGATGCAGGTTCAGGATGTACTGTTTGTACCAGGACTTAGATATAGCATGATTTTCGTCTCAATGATCGAGACGAAAGGGTTTGAGGTCTTGTTCCATGATGGGAAGGCAAGACTCGGGCCTAGAGGCTCTAAGTCCAATGGGATTGTACTTGGAATTAGAGAGCATGGTCTCTACAGGTTGACGAGCAAGCCTGTGTATCATGGAAAAAACCGGATGGAGCAGGTACAAGTTCTAAAGATGCAAGAGCAGGTACAGGTTCCAAAGATGCGGGAGCAACTGCAGGTACAGGTTCTAGAGAAGCAAGAGTAGGTGCAGGTGCAGGCTTCAGAGGAGCGGGTACAGGTTCCCGAGAAAAAGGTACACCTTCCAGAGAAAAAGGTCCAGGTTCCAGAGACTTGGAGGGAGTCAAGTTCGAGAGGGAGCTTGCAGATTCAAAGGGAGACTTTGCAGCCCAAGAAGAGCGCATGGTCAATGGGGAGCAAGGGTGCTCCTATAACTGCCAAGAAGCAATCATGGAGAGAGTGAAAGACATTACAAGAAAAGAAGAAGAAGTAGGGTGCTTCCAACAATGACGGTGAAACTTCTGAGAAAGGCGTAGTTCACCATATAGGGATTGTTGCAATTGTGAATGCCAGTAGTTGGGCAAGAAGTGTTGCGAGCAGTGAAGATGAAGAAGAAGTACTTACTAGTCTTGGAAGTACCTCCCTCACTAAGAGGGAGTGTTGATTTGTGTAGCTTGGGAGGTACTCCAAGCCCTACGGTTCATGGTTTGGAGGGCAAAGCACCACAAGGGCAGCTTGTGGGCTTGGAACCCAAGTATGGAGTTTTGCACCCATTGTGATTTGGGCCAAAATCATGATGGAGGTATGACATGTGATGGATGAGGATGATAGTGCTCGGCGATACGATTCCAATGCATCGAGAATCATCTGAATCCGAATTGTCGTTAGAGAGAAATGAATTTTTGAAGTTGACAAGGTAATTATTGGTTACCAAATCATGTAAGCTTGGTGTTAAACAAATCCAATAGATGTGTCTCTTCAAGATTCATTGGAGCCCTTGTATGTGTATAATCTAAGCTGCAGGAAACGCTGGCAGGGGAGGAGTTTCCGTACAGAAATGGAAACGAAATGCATACGGTACGGCCCAGAAACGCGTTTATGGCCGTACTGACATGTTTGTCGAGGTGGAGACGTGGCCAATGCGGCTGGAAACGCGTTCCTGGGCTGTACGATGCTGTTTCCACATGCAACTTGACTTTTTTTTATTAATTTGTCTTCTAATTTTTAATTAGGTTTTTCTAATGCCTTCTAGTTGCTTCTAGATGCCTGTCTAAAGTTATAAAAGTGAACTTTTGCCCTAGTGTTGATATGCAGTTCATCATAAAGTTTGAGGCATATGCAGTTCATGGTAATGTTAAATTCTCCTTTATTTTTCATTTTCATCCTTTTGCTTAAATTTTTAACATTACCATGAAATGACTCAGGATGTTTGAGAGTGGTTTCGCGCTCATTGGATTTCATATGGAGAAAGTAGAATTTTAAATCTCACTCAAAATCCAGCAGACTTATCCTTTTTTCAGGATTTTAGGATTGGAAGGATTGCAATGTTTCCATTGGATTTTATCATGTACTAGGGTATGGAACTTGTATTTAATCAAAAGAACCAAGCCCTCTATGCAGGGGAGACTCCCAATAATCAAGAGCATGTAGGGTACTAGGGTATGAAACTTGTATATAATCAAAAGCACTAACGTCGTTCAACTATGTAGGAGGAGACTCCCAATCAAGCACGAGACAAGAAATTAGAAATTTCTCGTGGCTGATTTTGGATTTCTATTTTATTTGATCATCATGAGTAAATTGATGTAATTTAGAGACTTATAGTTATGCATTGCCAATTTTGAATTTTTCGTATGTAATAAATTAGAGTGTATCATATTGCTTTATGATTGCACATATTTCTTAATTTCCTGTATAATAAATTTATATATATATATATATATATATTCGCGTTTCCCCGTTTCCAAAATTTGGGGGGGTCACGTTTCATACTCGTGCCCGTTTCGGAAACTTGTGCCTGTTTCCTCGTTTCGTGCAACCTTGTGTATAATACAAAGTGTATTGCAGTCATTTTGAGCATCCATTTGTGGGCAATATACCTTTTAAATAGAAGGAGCCTTGGCCGCAGCAAGGGAGCCAAGAAGGGACAGCGTGGAGGAGCCAAGGACAGCGTAAGGGTTTCTGTTTGTTGTAGGTGAAAGCATGGAGGTCTAAGGGTTGTCTAGGAGGCAGTAAAGGGTTGTTCCAAGTGCGTGTTAAGGGTTGTTTGTTGGACAGATAAGGTCGCATGTTTCGAGGACAAAACAGTGTTGTTTTAAGGGCAGTTGGTGAATGTTTGGAGGGAGGTCAAAGGCTACAACGGTTGTTGTGCTACGCCACAGGCCATAGCCAACAGTTGGGCCATCCTTTGGTGTTGCGTTTGGGTGAAACAAAGCACAAAGAGGAAGCATAGGAGTGGAGGGCCTCTCCCTTGGAGGACCACAGTCTTTAGAGGGTTGTCTTGCTGAGTTGCATCGAGTTGGGTTGTAGGTGATGCCCTAACCAGTGGTACAACAGTGCAACGTGGTGAAACAACGGTATTTTGTTAGGTGTATTGGTTCAAGTGTGTTGAACGAATTGAATCATGTTTATTGCAACCTGTTGATGACATGTGTATGACATTCTGAGGTGGCGAAATGTCATACTAGGAGCAGAATCAGCAGTGAGTGGATTGGTTTCATAGGTTTGTTGGAAGGCAAAGCGTTGGCTACCAAAAGTAGCCCTAGAGCAGCAAACAAGAAGGATGGTGTTGGTGCGTGATTGGGTGAAGTATTGCAACCTTATGTGTAGCTCTTTGATGGACAAAAGAGGCTACTATAAGGTAGATTGGAGCTTGGGAATTAGGCCTACGTAGAGAGCAATTTGATGAGCCTGTGTTCATTGTAGCAGGCGTGAATTGTAGCAGTGGTAGGAGGCAGCCCTCTTGAAGTCTCGATGTGTAGTAGCCTTAATGGACTAAGGCACTACTAGTGAGCAGCACTGGAGCCAAGGACCAGCAGGACAAAACACATCGAATTTGCACAACGAAGTTTGTCATTGTATCTTGTATTCCATAGACTATTGTATTATTCAGATTTGGTTTGATATAACGAAAATTGAGATTGTACATATTGTACAATTTTGTTAAAAATTGTGTATCTTTGTGCATATGTGATTTTTTGCTTTATATTTCCATTGTGCAAAGTAATTTATGGTTGAGATTCTTCGTTTGGTAGCATCACTGATTTTAAGGCTCTAACCTAGACCCAGGGTCATGGAAATTCAACATGGTATCAGAGTGTGTTTGAGCTACTTTGGAAATAAATAAATCATAGTTGTGCGCAGCGAAGTACAGTGTGAGAAGGAGTTTGTCACTTTGTAAGTGAAGGGCTCACTACAATGTCGAAGTTGCAAGCAGGCCTCCGGTATGAGGACAGGTTGGAGGGGTTGTCCAACTATAGTCCTTGAAAAGAAAGGATCAAGTTGGTCTTACAAGTCAACAAGCACTGGGAGTTCGCCCTTGATTTCAAAGGTTAGTGTTCTCCACACTAAAGGAAGACAAAAAGGGAAAAGGAAGCTATCCTCTCATTCATTCTCATGAAAGCCATTGAGAAGAGAGCAAGGAGAGAAAGGAGGAAGAGAGCTTTGCGAAATTCTTCAGCAGAGAACAAAGTCCAATACCACAGCAGATCGAATCTCTTTGAGGCCAAGTTTAATTCTAAAGGAGAGATCGAAGTTTCTGGAGCCAGTCACAACCACTGTTAGCACACAGGACGAGGGTCTTTTCTGAGCCAAATCAAACTAAATCACAGTCTAGGCCAGTGTATATTCCCCTCCAGTCAGAGCCTACTCGAAATCTGAGTTTCCTGGGTATGCACAGTGATATTTTCGGGCCTGTACAGCGTGATTTTCGGGTCAGTTCCGAGTGTATTTCAGCATGTTGTGTGGAGAGGAGAATCATGTATCAGATCTGTGTATTTTCTGCCATATAATTCCGAACTTTGGGAGCAGACAGTTGACTGTCCAGTGGTCTTATTCCCTGTGCACCAGGATCTGTCAAGAGGCCCATATTTTCTGTCTAAGGAGAGCTAAATATGTGTCAGAGAATCCATTTCAGAACTCAGTTTGGAAAAAGAACCTAAGAGGCACTTCTTTGAAGGGAAGATATAAGTTGAAATTTCTTGTTGTATTTATTGTTGTAAGAAATTTCTAAAGCAACAAATAAATCCTCCCTTAGAACTGGCTTTCCCCTTGTGGGTTTTTCCAGGGTCATTAGACCAAAAATAAGTGTGTAAATTCTTGTGTGTGTGCTTGCATATTTTCTCTCATATCAGCTGAAAAGCGAAAGATACTAGTGTAGTTCTTTGTTTCAAGTCAAATGCAAAATTAATGTATATATCAGTCATGTTTATGATGGGTTTCGGGTATTAAACCATGCAAAAACTGGAAAGTGGGTGGGGTACAGCAGTACATGATTTTCTACACTTGAAAAAAATTGCAGTGCATAGGTTGGTAGTTCTACATAATCTAGGCATAATCTTAATTCAAGAAACTATGATTAAGGGCTCAAATGCAATTGATATCCTGAGAGGGTTTCTAAAGAACTTGGATTTTCTGCCACAAGACTCTATTGGTAGGTCAGGTGTTTTAAACTTTATTTACAAAATGGGAAAAAATGCTTTGCTTAAGAACTCTGTCATGTTACAGTTTACATTTTGGACAGATCTTTATTCTAGACCTTGGCAGGTTATGCGGCTCAATGAGTTGCAATGGAGACAGCAGTAAACGTCGGGTGTGTGGGTGAGTTTGATTGCAGCGGTGAATTCCGACAGCTGGTCAGTAAATTATGAGAACATGACAGAGGGCACAGCGGATATGTGCTCGAATTGCAGTGAGGGAACTGGTAAGAAAACGGTAGCTTGTAGGTGTGGTTGTTGAGGATAGGGAAGACCAAGCTCCAGTGGCGGCGGTTGGATAACTATCAATTTTGCAACAGCGGTCTGCTAGTGGTTGGGCAACGACTCTGGTGGCCGTAGGGTGGATGAAGACTGCGTAAGATGGCCTTCGACGGTTGCGTAGGACGGTTTTCGACGGCAACAGTGGTTGTGTGCTCGGTTGAGACTCAGGGTCGGAGGTAAGCAAGTTACAACCGCTGTTTTGCTAAAAAAAATTTACTTTTAATTTAAAATATATATATATATATATATATAGATATATATTTTTCTTTTCTTTTCTTTTATGGCCAAGGGCCTATTGGCGACAGAGAAAATCCAATTTGTGTAGCAAATGCTTCTGTCAAGACGGCAACAAAGTTGACAAATTTGACAGTCAAAGACCTGGATCGGAGAACATGGCTCTGTGCAGCAGTGGAGCGGCCAAAGGATCAACTGCTCCGATACCAAATGAAGCAAACAAAGTTCGTTCTTGGAATTAAATGCTTCAAAAGTCTTCGAATATGAAGATATCCATTGAAAGATACAGATATTATATATTAAATGTGTGAATAAGAATGATGATACAAATGAGAATGTGAGAGGCTTGCTTGTGTACCAAGCATGTCTCTCTTCATGGAGAGTCACTCATTTAGATATGCCTCTTCAACCTAATTACTAATTAACTAATCATTATTTATGATTATTATCATTTACATTATTTCCTATATATTTTATTCATAACAATCTCTGTTAAAACTCTCCCAAACTTGGAGAAACAATAGAGACAGAAAAGAGCATTTTAAAGAGACTGAATAAGTTTTTAAGGAATGAACTTTTATATCATAAGTTTGAAGGTATGGATAATGGACTGGGACTGGTCAATTTTCTGATCACTATCCAATATTTTTACAGATCGATGGGAATAAAGCAAAGCCCCCAGGACATCTTAAATTTAATCCACATTCCCTCCTCGGTGAAGATTTCAGTGACACTGTTAAGAAGGTATGGGTAAATTTTAATTCTAGGAAAGAAAATTTAGCTATGTTGCAGTTCCTGGCTAATCTAATAAATGTCAAAATAGATACTGTGCAGGGAGGAAAGGAGAAGTTTCAGAATTCTCAGCAGCACTTGGTGACTTTCGAATTCCTTATCTCTCAGGTTTATGAAAACAAGGCCAGTGGTATATTCTCTGAAGATGAGGTACTAAGCCTTAAGAAATGAGGATAAAAGGAAGTCTTTACTTGTTTGGGAGGAGGCCCAGAGGCGCCAAAAATGTAGGGTTATTTAGCTGTCACAGGGGTAAAAATACACCAAATTCTTTCATCATTAATTGAACATGAATAGTTGCAACAATATGATTTGGGGCATCTGTGGGGAAGATGGAACTAAGGTGTAATTCCAGAAAATTGCAGGGAAAGTGGTAACCCATTTCAAAAATCTCTTTAAAGACCCAATCTGTGTAAGGCGTGGCAGGAGTGGGAGGGGTAATCCATCGCCCTGACGAACAAAAGAAGATTCAATTTGCATGGGGATTGGGCATCTCGACCAATAACCATGATGAATATTTAACACTATGACAAGGATTAGAACTGGCAATAACAAGCAGAATCTCTAATATTCTGGTGTTTGGAGACTCAATGCTTGTGATTCATCAAGTTTGAAAAGCCAAGAGATTCTAATTCTCCTCTTCCTCCTACCCTACAAAGGATTATTTTGCAAACCTATCAATTTGAACATATAGAATTTTACCATGTGTATAGAAACTTCAACGCTAAGGCTGATATAAGGGCTAACAAAGGAACAAGACTGGCTCAGGCGATTATGGAAAAGGATTCAGGGTTAACAATTTATCTCCCAATTCCATGAACAAATGGAACAATGCCCATTCTACATTAAAAAATATTCCAACCATCACTGTCAGAGAAAACGACAAAATGAGGATTTCCCAATCTGATCTGACAACAGGAAATTCAAGGAGAGTAATATCTCCAGTGCCCTCAAGAATAGATCGGCAGCATATTTGTGATCATTGAATGTATGACCTGGAAGTGGAGTACTACAGTTGTATTGGCAATAACAAATGGCATACCCATGCAGTACCAAGAGCGAACAGGTGGATGCAGGCTCTCTTCACAACACTTGGAGTTTGGTGGGAGCAGGTGATTAATAGGTCATTTCAACAGAGATTAGCCTTAATTTCCCTCTGCCCCTCCATTGTCTTCAACCCTTGGCATTCAATTCAGGAAATCTGCACTGTTAATTACATGGATATGGCAGAATTGCACTCAACTGCAATGGTATGGCGCTTCAGGGGAGGAGGTAGCTTTATAATCTTCGGAGTCGCTCTTTAAAGGAACCAGAATAATTCAGTGGCAAAAGCTAAACAGGGAGTCAGTTAGAGTTATAAATAACAGAGTAATTTGAAATGCCATGATGTGCCATGCAGCAACAATGGCCTGAACAGATGCAATGTCTCCCAATCATATGTACAAGAAGTTGAATGGGCTCATGGATCGATTGTCCACGGTAGTAGAAGGATTGCTGAGTGTGGTCACAAGGAGGGCTGACCTGGAAGCAGAAGGTAAGAGGACAAAATTGGAATTACTCGAAATGAAATACGTTCTATTGCAGAGGTGTTTGAAAAAATGAAGCTAGAGTGCAAGACTGAATTGACTGCCATGGACATAAGACTGAGTTGGAGGAAAAAATTGGTGATGGGGAACAGAATTTTTTTGCGGAGCTGGAGCCAGAGACCAACAAGGAACCTGAGAAGAAAAGGATTAGCATGCACTGGATCAGGAGAAGAAGAATCAGGACAACAATGCAGAGAAACCAGAAGAAGCCCCTAAGGCAGGGCCGTCCAATGTCAGATAAACAGTATTGTCTTGAGTTTTTGTTATGTTCTGCAAATATATGTTGATATTAGGAGTTTTTTATAGAGATAAGAGATTATAGCAGGCATATGTTTCAGATAGCTGGTAAAAGTGTCATAACATAGGCTCTCTATATTTTGGACTGCTGAATACAGTGTCTCTGTATAACAGGATGAATTTTGTGAGGGTCATGGCCCGGAACCAGCCTTTTTATAATATAAAATCTCTATCTGTTCCTTTAAAAAAAAGACCCAGTCAGTATAAATTTAAATACAGCAGAGATTGTAAATATTTGCTCTAAATTCCCAAGGTTCATAAATGAGGATCAAAGTAGGCAATTAAGAGAAGCCATATCTGAGGAGCTCAAGGAGGTGCCACCTTCATTCCACAAGAACAATGTCCTTACTCTAATAAATGGCCAGTGAAGTTTAACCTAGGTTTTATGATATGATTGAAGAATATTTGTAAATTCTTGTGGAGGAATCAGGAATATCATGTATAAGTGTTGGCGGCTTTGAACACTGCATTCTTAGCCCTGAAAGGGATGCCCCTGTGAATTTGCAAAACCATAGACGTAGTTCCTTGTGTAACGTTATCTTGAAAATAGCTGCCAAGGTTATAGCAAGAATATTGAGGCCAATTCTTTTTAGGGCAATTTCAGCTCAACAATTCGGGATTTCAAATAGTACACAAGTTCATATTGCAGTCGGTATGGCCCGGGAAGGTCTTCATTTAATCAAGTCAAAGAAGATGCAGGCTTTCATTGTAATCTGGATTTATCATAGGCTTCTGATTGTGTCAATTGGCTGCTTTTAAGACTCATAGTGGCCCATGTAGGCTTTTGTCTTCTTATGGTTAAGTGGATAGAAGGCTGCCTAATGTCAGCCTCATTTGCTTTCTGAGTAAATGATTCTATCTCTGCTCTTTACTTCATTAAGAAGTCTCAGGTATGGATGCCCATTATTTCCCTCACTATTTTTGTTGGTAGCAGGTACTCAGCAGGCTTCTTTCCTCGATGACGGAGAATGGAAGATTGAAAGATATAAAGATCGACAAGAATTGCCTCGCACACCTCATTGTCGGCAATGTTCTTTTGTTTGGAAATGGATCACGCAGAGGAATGCTCAGGTATAAAGAAACTTTGGAATCCTCCATCTTTGTAATTGGTAATTTAAGGGCTTATTGTCCACAATTTTGTCAACAGTCCGAGAAAGCAGTGTACAAGGAAGTGGAGAAAATTTTCCGAGATCAAAGTCATCTGCCAACATGAAGTTATCATTGTAAACCCAATTTCTGCAAGGCCTATTGTAAATGATGTTAGTATGACCATTTAATTATGTAACAACACCTAGGTAAGCCTCTGATTTTGGCAAAGGATTTCATCTAGGAAGTTTTTTAACTTCCCCGAATTATGTGTGTTTGTAAACACACCTAACTGGCAGAGTTTTTCTTCCAGCTATAACCCCAAAGCTAGGGTGGAATTCATTGACAAGGTCTTATGTGAATCCTAGTGTTTATCAAATCTATTGTAAAAGTGTGTTTAGGGATAATTTTGATGTATGATCCCTCGCAATCAGAAACCATGGCTAAATTATTTTATTATAAGCACACGTGGTTTCATACTAGATCATATTGTGTTGCAGAATTGGGTAAATTATTGATGGTCTATGTCTAAAGGTGTTTCCCCCTTCTAAGGGTTGAATATTGTAATTATTTTGATGTAAAAACTATTTTAGTGTATGGTCTCTCGCAATTCTAAACCATGGCTAAAATATTTGAGGGTGGAAAAAGAATTAAATCCCCTCTAAAGTCAATTAATTAATTTTTCTGGCTAAATTAAATAAAAATTCTAAGCGAGAAAATTAATTAAATTTGAGTCAAAAAATAATTATACATAAATTAATTTCTCTCCAAGAGGAAAATAATCAAAAAATCGTGGGTCAAAAAAAATCAATTTTTTGAGGTCCCCACCAAGGGAAAAATGGATATTTTAAGAAAATTTAAGCCCTTAAGTTGGACTTTGGTGGTTAAGTCAGTTAATTTTTTTAGGAAATTAATCCAAAATATTAATTTTTGAATTAATAAAAAATGGTTTTTGAAAGAAATTCGAATTCTTCCTCAAAAATTAAAAATTCGACAGTGAAGATTAAAAGATGATCAAATTATTTTCGACAGTCGAGATTATTTTGACAAAAGATCAAGCCAACTAGTTGTTATTTTGCACTTGGTGGGGTTTTCTCTATATAAGGAAGCCATTTAGCTTCTATTTCTCATCTTTGGATGAGGTCATTTTTGTAACGTAAGTACCCAGATATTGCTCTGCTAGGAACATTTTTTATCATAATCAAAAGACTTTCGGGTTCAGTTCATGGTGTTATTCTATCCGTTGATCTGTTGTATGTGTTGGCTATGTGTTTATCCTATATGGTGTTGAATAATTTTTTAAATTGTTATTCCAAGTAAGCAATTCCAATTTCCAAACTGTTTTTCTTTTCAAGTTAAATTGTTTACAAATTTACAATTCAAATTATCTATAAATACTTGTAATTTGTAAATAAGTAATGAAATGAACTAGGTTACAACTTAATGTGTTTTTCTTTGCAGCGCATTGGTGGGAGTCCTTTCGCGGCCAATGTCCTCAATTGCAAAAGTTTGCAATTAGAGTCCTCAACCAAACTTGTAGTGCTTCAGGTTGTGAGCGCAATTGGTTTGTTTTTTAGTGCATACACACAAAGAAGAGAAACCATTTGGAACAAAAATGATTAAATGATCTTGCCTTCATGCAATACAACCTTCAACTAAGGCATAACCAAATGATGAACAGAGGAATTGATCTAGATCCCATTGTGTTGGAAGATATTGATCCAACATTAGAATGGGTGGAGGAGACTGAAGATTCTGAGTTTGATGTTGATTTTGATATTGACATTGTATTAGAGGGGGGATGAAACAAATTTGGTAGCACCATCAGAACCAAGATTAGTAGCCACATCAAGCAAAGGCAAACAACCAATGGAAGGCACTAGTCATGCACCTCGACCAACTCGTGCTTCCATTAGGTCCACTTCTATTGTTATTGGTGGCAGTGTTACTATTGAGGTTGCAGATGAGGTTGAGGCATCCTCAGACTCTAATCTAGATGATGTCTATGTAGCTCTTGTCGATGATCCTGTGTCTAGAAGTGTTGACGAATTTGATGATTGATCATGTGTTTTCTTGTAGTATTGTAGTAGGCCAATGGCCTCACAGTTTGTAGCATTATTTTTGGACTTTATAGGCCATTCAGAGCCTCATTGCTTATGTATTTTGTCGATGATATGTATTGCACTCGACGCCACTTTGATATATTCACCTTTCTATGGTATATAGATGAGCAAACTTTACATATTTTCTCTCTATTAGCTTGGAATCACAATTGTAAATCTTAAAACAGTTTTTCATTAAAAAATAATTATTTAATGTATTTTCTTAAAACCAGTTCATTGAGATCACTGAGATCTGAGTAGTCCTGTTTGACCAGTTTCGGTTAGAAACCTGGTTTATTAGGTGGACCGGTCTAGTAATCGGTTCTAGTTTTTAAAACTACTATAGAGATTTACAAGTACGCTAGCGCTTAGGCTCCATGTTCACAAACTGTGGGGAAGGGACGAGCTTGCTTGGGCTCTAAGCTTTTGTTGTGGTGAATTATTTTGCAGAGGGGTTTTGGTTGGTCTATCTTTCAAAATTATTCATCCATTGCAATTTATTTAAAAAATATTTTCAAAATATTATTTGATCTTGGGCTAAAAAGAATTAGTTTGTTAATGGGAGCTTGTAAATTTATTTTGTAAATTATTTTTCTAGCCCTTGTTATTTTGCAGCGCTTGGGATTTTTGGGGTCTTGAATATTTTGTATATATTTGGGGTTTGGGTTTCTTTCATTCATTTGTGCAAGTTAATTTTCAAGCTCTTAAGAAAATTTTACTAGGGTTTGAGGATAATCTAGGCCTAGGAAGGCAAGATATAGCCCTCAGTCATCCTCCAAGATTAGCATCCAGCCATAAAGGGAAGATATTGGCCCTAAGGAAGCAATTTTTTGGCAATTTGAGGATATTTTCGTGATTTGCAGGGTTTCAAAAATTTTTAAGGGCCTCTAAGACCTAGCTACTCCCCATTATCTCCTTGTTGTGGCCTTGGGTGCCCTCAAAAATCCCTTGGCCTCCCCCTTTTGAGTAGTCGTAGGCCTTGGGCACCCTCCAAGGGCCTTCGGCCCCCTTTTTTCCCTTAGTCGCAGCCTTGGGCTGCCTCACCAAGCCCTCGCCCTCCCTTTGTACCCTTGTCGCAAGCCCTAAAGGGCCTTCTCCTTCTGTCACAGCCCATTTAGGGCCTTCCCTTGCCCGCCCCTCCCCCCCCTCCGAATCTGCTCCCAAAGCACACTCCCTTCGGGAGCGCACTCCCTAAAAGAAATTCGCCCCCTAGCATTTTTCGTTAAAAAAAGAATTTGCAAACATGTTCCAAATGCAAAAAAAAACAAGACTTTTTTAGTGGGGCAGCCCAATGATCAACCCTGTGGCCCTAGTATTGATATGCAATTCATGGTAATGTAAAATTCTTAAGTAAAAGTGACATTCTCCTTTATCTTTCATGTACCTTGATGTTAGTGACATTAGTTGTCGAACTCCTTTGTCATGTCTCTACTAAAAATGTACCCATCACTCAAACAAAATCTTAATTGTACATGCTACGTTTTTTATCTTATGTTAATGCTTAGACGGTGATATTAATGAAAAAGATCCCAAGATAGGCAATGATTTTGATGATATGTAGGTATTTATTGTAGCATGATTTTTTTGGAAGCTAGAGCCCATCTAGAGTTTGTTGTTTGATGTATTTGTGATTCAAAGATGGATTGCACTCGATGTTATTTTGGTTACGTGCACCCTTACATGCTATATAAATGAAAACTTGTAAGTGTTGGACTTGTGGTTGATGAAGATTGTAACAACTAGATGATTAATATTATATGGTTTAATCCATGTTTTTGTGCTTTTTATAACTAATTCATCATTCTACATGCTTTTGTTGACATATATGCATTAAAATATATATTATATAAAATTCACTCCCAACCCGAGAGATTTTGAAAATGTTGATCCCTAAGTTGCACTGAAACGGATACAGATACGGGGTTTGAAACAGATACGACAAATTTTCAAAAAAAT